>JAHZMV010004393.1:0-20010 GCA_027743765.1 Coecobrya sp. COE2 | reverse complement strand
GCTGATGAAGTAATGTTGGAAATCATTGCCAAACTGTTGAATATTTCTCCTTCACCACCTTAGAAGAACGGAATTACCTTTCCCCGTTTGAATTGAATTTTTGTTCTATACCGAAAATACATGGATATTTTGCCATTATAAATATAATATTTTTAAAGAGTGTTATAATAAATAATTTATAATGAAATTCGACAAATAATTAAAGATTGACTGAATAATTTGATCACAAAACAATTTTAAAAGTTGATGGTAGTTTAGGCTTGGAATTGGAATAGCTTAGAGGTTAACGTTAAGGTTAAATATCCGAACCAAGAGGTTCTCGTTTCATAGTCTCATTGTTCATTTAAATATTATTTTCCTAAACAGATTTGGTAACGATAATTTTATTTTAAGTACATTAACAAAACTGCATAACATAACTACTTCCACTACCGTACGAAAATACGAAAATGTGGAGTAAAAAAATCAATTAAAACTGAAATATTTTCAATGAATAAACCTGGAAGAATATTGAATATTGCCATAGTTATTTTAAAGAAACCACGTTAATCACAATGGACTTAAATCATTTATCTTTATTCAACCCCGAATTATCTGTCATGGCTATAAGCACATTTACTGATTACATTTCCGATCCCGTCACCCGTTGCGGGCAACGCAGTTTATCCAACGTGGACATCTACCGTAAAAACATTTGTTCACCTTCTTTACATCCATTTCCATGTCACATTTCAAGTAATTGACTCTAATCAGCTAATCAGTATAATATATCATTTACAGATCAATTGCTATTTGCTATCAACAATAACTTGTAATAGCAATCAGGTATACCCAGCTTTATCTTTTTCTCAACATGCCAATTTGTTTATCATGACTGAACTAAAAAAACTTTATTTTTCTACAAATAAGTTGTGCAGTAATTGCATAAAAACATTTTTATATAATACATATTTTTAGATTGAATTCTTTCTTATTTTTGTTCCTTTTATTGACATATTGC
This sequence comes from Coecobrya sp. COE2, assembly GCA_027743765.1. Lineage (NCBI taxonomy): Eukaryota > Metazoa > Arthropoda > Collembola > Entomobryomorpha > Entomobryidae > Coecobrya > Coecobrya sp. COE2. The sequence continues at coordinate 19,010 of JAHZMV010004393.1, read as the reverse complement.
AAAAAGGCACCCTGTTGAGACAAAAAATCGTACATTAATTCATTCCAAACAATATACCGGCATTACTCGCCTTCTCCTTCCCTTCCTCTTGTCTTAAAAACCGAACAAACCTAATCAACATGAATTTCATTCATCAACATGAAGTAATCTTCATTTTCCTATGCTTCGTTGCAGGCGCCTTTGGAAGGAGTAAATCACCATACGATGTCATTGGTGAAGGACCAGTTTGCCGTAAGTTACCCAGTAAAACATGCATTTTAATAAACTCCAAAGCGCAAATTAATTTTTATTCAAATTATTTTTTTCCTATAATAGCAATCGCTGATCCCTTGACCGCACCAGCACCCATCCCAATCAACGTTAACTTTCTCCCTATCTTCGAAATTACTCGTGGAAGTGCAGTGATGTAAGTTTAAAAAATAGCAAGTCATAAAATGTATTAATTACTCTATTCAAATTCAGTAGCAAATAATTCTTATAATTTTGAATCTGTATAGCAACCTTATCGCAGAGGGCTTGTCTACTCTCCACTACAAGGTTCATGTTCACAAACTTTTCTTAAATGCCACTTTCGAGCTCAACCTCGAACGGGCTGTAGCAAACGCCACGTATACCGCCTCTGGAATCATTGATGCTAGCCCAATCAGCGAAGAAGTTATCCCATTTGGGGTATTCACTGGATCCGGACTTGGAAAGATTTCTGTTGAAGGACTCCACGTCAAGGGAAGTTGCATACTACACCTCAGCATGTTGGACAACAAGGCCACAGCCCGTACCCTCAACCTTGAAATCCTCAGTTTCCGCTCTCTGGCCGTTGACTTTGGACCAGACTGGAGAATCGGAGGCCAGCCAATTGATTGGCCTGCTTTCAATGCTGGAATCAAGGAAGGATTTGACCGTGAATATGCTGCAAAGAAGGCTGAAGTTGATGAAAAATTCCGTCTCGCTGTTAACACTGTCATTGGAGTAAGCTTAAAAGAACAAGAAATATTTCTGTTAGTTAACGATTTCGTAGCTTGACTGGATTGATAACTTTGTTTTTTAAATAACATAGCAATACATTTTTGGGGATTTGCTTGAGATCATCGAAGGGATTGGTGGTAGTGATTGCCCTTGAATTTCTTCATTCTAATCAGCACGTTTGTATCTTCGCACTCAAAATACATCTTTACATACTCAGTCTAGGACCAATTGGCAAATCTGCCACTTAGAAAATGTGATTTCTACAAGGAATTGTGATAATATCCAAGTGTAAACAAAGATAACCTTATTTTGGAACAATGAAACAACACCAGGTTATTTTCCAAATTAAATACACCAATAATTGAGTTATTTAGCTAATTAAAAAAAATTATGTATCTATCACAGCTGCATAGCAATTTGCCATTGATTTTGTGCACTTTTATCCCAATTAATTCACTTGGTCTTATAGTAAGTATGTGATTGACTTCGTTTTATATTCCCTGTTCATTTGCGTTGAGCGGGCGTCTAACAAATTGCTGAACAGAGTGGCTCGCATTTTTGGCATTCCTATCAGGAAATAAGATCAGCGAAGATCAGATTATAAATGGAGAGATTCCAAATCCCAGAAGAAATGACAAAATAAAATAATATTTTAAAGTACAACTAAAGCTTGTCTTGATAATGAACTGTCTGCTAAAATTAAAAACGTTGCCCACAACTATCGACGCAACATTCACTCCTTGTTACGTCCATGCTCATCACCCAGATAACCATCCCATCGAAATGGCCGACACAGGTTATCGGTGCTGCTGCATGAGTGGAACGGAGACTGAGCAGGTGGTGGAAAATTAATCACCTACTGTCCAACATCAATCACATATAAATGTATTTAAAATGCTTGCCAATTGTTGCTAAAATGCGTACATACTAGTTAGAATAGTGGGCTATGGTAGATGTGATGACATTTCCTATATAAAAAATTATAACTGCTATTAGACTATTTTTCCAATCATAAAATTTACTTAACATTTTTATTTGTATTGTGTATATCATAAATTCTAAAATTGTCCAACCAGCAGACGGGTAAGACTAAAAGATTTTAGATTTCATGAACAAAGCATCAATGAATGAACGAATTAGTAACTAACCATACAGGAAGGGAGGAATGCAAAGCAAAGAAAACGAATCCAAGAAAGAAAGAAAAAGAAAGTAGTAAAGCAATCCAAATACTCAATGCACAGTTATTACAGTTATGCAAAGCTTGAACGTTACACAATATGTTTGTAAAGAACTTAAACCGAACTACAATTACGTACATATAAGTATTTATGATAAATGTTACGCGAATCATCAATTTAATTAGACATGCCATGCTTATTTGTTGTAATACCACATGAATTGCTATACAAATATTTGTAAGTCTCTCAAGCAGAATTATTTCAGAATAGAGTATTAGAGAGAGAATTATGACTGAACTGAACCATAATATGGGAACAAATGAATAATGCTTAATCAAAATTTAGCAGATTGGTTGTCAAATCGCCATAATAAGATTGAATATCTACAAATTCGTATTAATAATAGAATAGATTATAGATAATATTCGTACGTAAGAATCAAATGGCTCAGAAATTTATTGGATTAATATTTTCCTTTATCAAGTTATTCACATTCCTCATAGATTCTAGCTCATGTTATCCAAGAGAACTCATTTTCCCGTTTGAAAATCCCTACAACAAGTATATATCACTCTACAAAATTTTTACAAGTTGCACAATACATCTATCAAGAAGCAGCCATACTCATATCCCAAATCAATTGTACTATAGTGTCTTATATTACTGCCAAGATAAGTGTGTAATAATTTTGACCTCAACCACACCGAATTTCATGAAATGGTCAAGCATTTCTTTACGACCTTATATCCAACGAAGTATGGATACAGAGAAAGAAGACTTTTCAAATAACTACATGCAAATCTTTGGATCGCAAAAATTCAACGAGAAATGTTTCGTTCAAGTGCCAAGTATTTTAAAGACAGATCCAAGCATCGAAGGACACTATTTTTTTCATTCCCAAAATTACCGTCTAAAGACGCTTCCATTTACCCCAGAATATATCCTGCTTCCTTTAAATATCGACCCAAACAAGATTATTTTGAACATGGATGATCACATTAGCTCAAAAATAATTTTACTTTACTCAAAATCATTGGACGTGTACGTTTCCTGCGTTGCTTGTAAGAAAGTTGGAAAATATACTCAAGATGAGAAGACACACGCACCACTAATAAAAATATCCTCTTATGAATATGACGCAATAATAATGGATGGCAGGAAGACCTTGAATGCTCTTGTAGATCACATTTATTTTGGAGAGATTAATGGAAGAAGTACCGAGTTTAAAGATGACATTGCTCGCTATTGTGTTTATGGGATTTGGCGAAAAAAATTTTTCATTAAGTACCTTACATGGAACAGCCATTGTGAAGCAGTATGGATGGGCTATATAACAAACTGCAGTAAAACGTTATGCCAAGTGCAGTGGAATTTGTTACACAAGACAGATTTCTCCAACTCAGAAAAAGAGTCGATTTATCTATCCTATTCGACGGAAATTACAGGATTAAGGTTTACATTTTATGTTGATCCAAGTAAGTCACAGAGCACCCTGGAAAGCCTAAACATATTTTCCATATTGTTACCATTTAATTTTGTGGGTTGGGTAATTATCTTCATAAGCGTACTTTACTTAGGACTTACTTTACGCTCATCTGGAATAAAGGAAAATGTTTACTTTTGGATTTTCATCACAACATTGGAGCAGGGTGATGACCAGAGATCCTCAGTAAATTTTAAAAATTGGGCCCTAATTTTGATCTGGCTTCTGGTAGCGCACATTCTAAGAATGTCTTACACGTCTGATTTGTATGCATACATGACCTTGGAAAGGGAGCCGGCAAATATTCCTAAATCATTTGACGATTTATTGCTAAATTACAGTATTGAATTGTTAACATCTACCAACACTAACACTCGCTTGGCGGAATACAAAATGCAGATGTCGAAAAATAATGGTAGCTGTTGTTCAGAACTAATGCATAGATTCATGAATATCTTGCTGAATAAAACTTACTACGAATCACGAAGAACAAATCGTGATCGTAAGAATCTTGGCAGCTACTGTGGTGATTGGAACATATACGGTAAACATGAGGAATGTTTCGGTGAAAGTGCGTTTGCCCACATAGGCGAATACAGGCGAGAAACTGAAGAGCTTTCTCTTGCCAAGCTTCTAATTGCTGCTTTGTACAATAATTATCGAATTTACGAAACGAACGAGAGGGAACGGTTTCCTATTTTCAAAATGTGGTCGTCTACTAAACCAAGTTTTCTCATTCCAAAGTTTGAATGGGCACTTGCGTCTCTCGCGGAGTCTGGACTTAATTTATTTCATTCAAGATATAATACAGAAAATAATTATAAACATATTTTAGAACAAGAGTCTAACAAAAGCCATGTAAATATTTGGGAAAAGAGTATTGATTTGAGGGATGCTTTAGCGTTCCTTCAACAATGGCTGCTGAAAGGTTGTTTCAATTTTTATAGGAAAGATGTGTGCTCACTTAATTTTGAAAAGAGGGGAAACGCCAACGATGAGTTAGGGGCAGTTTCAGTATTTGATTTGCTTGCAGTGTGGGTTGTGAGTGCGTTTATTTTTATATTGGCTTTCATAACTTTTATTTCTGAAATCTTGTTCGCCAAGAAACATTATTGGAAACCCACTTGAAACAAAGTAAACATGGACCCTTAAGTTGTATGATCAAAGGAATTCATAAAGTTACTAACAGTGAATATTATGTAAACTGTAGCATTGTTTTTGAAAAGGTGATTAATGTCCTATAAACATTTAAAATGCCTACCCACACACAAAACTCTTTTAATATTTTGGATTACATGTTGTCATTGTTGAGGTCAACCAATTTACAGATTGTTTAGGGCGTAGCATTACAATTCTATTGTTAATTACCTTATTCATTGTATCCTGATTGTAGTTAAATAACAGTAGTGTAGTGTTTCAAGTGGATGATTTGTTAAGGCCAGTATAATTGTTTTCTAAGATGGAATTTTACACAATATTTATGTAATCAATGAGACATGCGTACACCTCGGAGAAATTATCTAATATGCTACAAAAATTCTCTATTTGCTAATATCTCATGGCATAGGATAATGAAGACAAGACAAATTAATAATTTGAAATTATATTCTCAAGTTAAAACTTCGTATGAACTGATGCTCTTTGTATCTTTATATTTGCATACATTAATGAGTATATAGAAATTTTTATTAGAAATAAAATATTATCTGAAATATAATTAAGTAGGTGTGTACATATATAATTTTCTTCGTCATAAAAACTCAATCTAGAATGAAGTACCTCTTTGTGTTCAGTTAATAGCTTTGCATCGATTTTTTATGTTACAACCTGATTTCTCCGCATTTGGGATCCCAGTTTAGTTCTCATAATATAATTTTTAAGTAGAACCTGTATTATATTATATCTAATTGTAAGCAAACAAGATTCTATTTATTAACTTGTTTGTTTGGATTACATGTACTGTTCATTGTTCTAATTTATGCCGTTTTACCTTATTATGCACTACAATAAATAAAATTTTAATGTAATTGCCATATTAAAATATTAAATTAAATATAAATACATGGATTATCTACATATTTGCATTCACTCACAACTGCATTCTTACTTTTGGCACATTTTTGTAAGTCTGGTTTGTGTATAAACTTGGGGGAAAATGAGAATATGATCAACAAGATACTTACCAGGTCCTCGAGTATTAGGCCCTGAGATGGTATGCTCATAAATCCACAATAATGATCTCTAGGCTACACATGAACACAAATCCACTTCAGACAAAAAATTGCTCCATTTGTTCTGACCATTTAATGAAACTATTTTAATATAACGAAGTAAAGGGAGTATGCTCCAACTCCAAATGGGCGATTGATAAATGTTCTACCTCTTAACGCACAGATATTCTCGAAGTTCCAACAAATCATTCTTCCTTTGCTCTTTTGTCCTCCACTCCATTTCCTTTTCCAAAAATGGTTTTTTGATAATACCTAAGATGTCTGCATATTCCGTCTTTGAATCCAAATTGAAAAACATCCACAAACTATTAAAACAATTAAATATACATTGATAATCTGAATTTATTGTAATTGTTTACGAAAGTCATTTAATCCAAAAAATGTACAGACATCGATAATATATTATATCTTTTATATTCCCTTGTGTATTGGTCATTTTGTGGCAATACAATGCACATGTATCAATAAATATTTGGCTATACCAAATGAAGGCATTGACAGTGGTGTGCCCTGGGGTGCTGCTGTGACCTTTTCCTCCTGTGAGCCTGGGAACGAGCCGAACTCCGAACTTCGAACTCTTCTTCATTTGTCGTGTGCTCAGGATCGCATAAACTTGGTGGAATTGCTTATTCAAAAAGGAGCATTAGTCAATTTCAGTTATAAAACCATTTCCAAACTTTTTCATAATTCTTGTGAATTATTGTTTACAGCCTTCTTTTTCGTTTGCCCATTTGTTCCAATAGTATTTCCCTTATGATATCTGGTTACATGGTTTATATCAAGACAAACGGAGTACTCTTCGACTTTTAACGAATAATCACGTGCTCTATAACTAGCACGAGTATTGCAAATGCTATAAAGCCAAGATAAAAGTAGTTGAGAGCCATCAAAGTTGCCATGTCCACTTGACCTTGTTTATATAAATCTTCCTGTGCGTCTATCTGCATGGCATGATCTTTGACATCATCGGCACACGTTACCCCAACTCTCCCACATTTAATGCTGGCCGTTAATCTCTTTGACACATCTTCCAGAAACAGAGCAATTATTCTATTCCAAACACCGGATTCGACAAGATGTGACAAACTTTTTTCAACCTGCTTAGTCATATAATTGTATTTACTGGAATACCACAACATTGTGGTGGAAAATAATACATTTTCAGAATTTCTGTATACTTTCCCATTACCAAATTCATCCAACAGATTAACAAGGTACAGAAATGAATTTGCCACTTTGGCGTTTGGAAGAACATTGTAAAATACTACAAACATTTTTAAAGTCTTTTGTAAGACTACTGACGATTTTGAAGTGCAATCCCAATCATGTAAGAGAAATTTGTCATCTGTGGTGGTTTCATTAACCTCAAGCCAATGAAAACCAGTGCAAAGTGAAACCTTCCTATTATGAGTAATATTGTGAATGAAGCCGTTACTAAATTCGTTAGCAGGGTAACTTAATTTTAAACTGTTTTTAAATAGGTCTTGCGTGATGTACTCCATCCCCGGATTTGTTTGCCTGTGGCTCAGTGAACGACTGATAGCGACCTGTTCAAGGAAATCGTTTTCTCCAAGTAGGTCATACTTTGCGCCCGTCAGTTTTGAAATGTCTGAGATGCTTTTTGGCAGGTCTGCTGGAGTATTTTCAGCAGTAAGGATAGCAATTATTTTGGTAGTAATCAGATTTCGCCATAGCAACCCTGCAGGTAGCCAAGCAACGATTAAAATAATAATTGCAGTATTTTCCAAATACCTCACAACAACATATCCCTGGTCTAAGAGTTCTGATATTAGCCATAAAATAGGTGAATCCATTTGACTTAATTTTAAAACAGTAAGTAAAGCTATGTAGAAGGCAATCATCGAAATGCTCAACCAAATATTTAACTGTTTCACAATTTCAACAATATCTAATCCTTTCCTTAATTCATAATTGCTCACAAAAACGACAAATTTGAAGCCTCTATTAACTGTCCCTGTGCTGAACAAATACTCGTAATGGCCGTCGCGTGAAATTGTTTGGCTAGATAACAAGGAAGTACTATACTTCACGGCTCCATAGCAACTCAAGAAGGAGCAATTTAGGGATATTGCCATCACTCTGAATAGACATTCGGCTGCTTTCCCTACAGATCCTTCAACATGACTAAATTTGATTTTTGGTCGTTTGTACAAACTGTCACAATCATTTGCGATTGAAACTGAAAGTAGTCTGCGAGATCCCATAAATTTTGGCAAAAGTACTTTGTTTTTACGGGTCCACAACTTGTAAAGATGCTCGGCATTAGTTATATTATGTGGTTGTAACTTTGTCAGGGGAATAGACACGTAGTCTTTTCCGCCTCTCGTGATGTATTTTGAATTAGCAACGTGTGGAACGAATAAGCTATTTTCGGTACCGGTCGAACTACCATTCTGACAAGTATAAAGAACAAAAATGTTTAGAGGAATCTGGAATCTGTTATATCGTGTTTGGAGTAGCATCGTTGCATGGTGACCACAATAGATTACTAGAATTATGAAGCTAAACTTTAGTTTTAGTAATGGCGAGAATATTGAAGAATCGCCCATTTTACTTTGAATTTCATAATGCTTAATTTGTAACACTGGATATAAAGACGGCCGTAAATTATGTAAATGTACTAAACACGAATTGCGATATTTGTTGTGAGCAAAGATATTTTGATAGAATGGATACCGGTTTTCGTGAAAAGAATCGTTACTAATCACAATTTGAACTAACGTGCTGCGTTCTAACGTGGCGTAGAAAACAGGGTAACTGTAAAAGACTTCGTGAATAACGTCCGTCTGAAAGATATAAATTGTACACTGGCTGAACAGTAGCAATTGATTGTTTTGTTTTACATTAGGCAAGACAACTGAAACAGCAGACGGAAGGTTTCCAAAATTTACAAGGTGGTAAGCCAGAATTAGAGTTAGCGTATACATTTTTAACATTTTTGCGTTGCGTTTGCGTAAGGTTACGCTATAAACAGTTTGGAAAGAGAATATTATTTGTCAATGAAATCAATAAATAATTATGAGAATCGTAAATTGAGATGAGATAAAAATAACGGAAAAGAGCGTACTAAATATTAGAAACGCATGGGATTGGACAACTTGTATGTATTATGTATCAAATCTTCAAGGTTTGTTTATGGAATTATCTTGAAATTCAAAAGGATATGTATTTACCTTTACTAGTAAATACGAGAACTTGTTATTTGATTTCTGTAGTGTTTTTCATTCAGACACAACGTCATAAGTGCTCATTATAAATATATTTTCTTTCACATGTGAGACACCAACATATTAGTAGAGTTTACGTGTTTTGACAACTGAATAAATCCTTTTTCGGCGATGTATCACGTTAGCTTCAATGTACTTTTTAAGTTTTCTGGTAGTCCTTGCAGCAAAACAATCTCATTAGAGTAAATTATTGGACGGGTATACTGGCAAAAGCAGGAGGCGCATCGCCATGCCTGCCTCACGCCGTGAGGCTCACGGTAATATTTACAATTCCGTTATTATCAAAGTCTGAATTGAACACTTGAAAGCAGAAAGTTTCATTGTAGGTACTATAGTGAAAGATGAAGATAACATTAGCCTTTAAGCCTTTATGAAAGATAAGCTAGCAAGAATGGTGATGATTGGTGAAAGCAAGAGGATTGATAATGAAGAAGAAAATAAACGAGCTAAAATAAATTTCATTAAAATACGAAATTGATGATTATGTAAGCATGCACAGAACAAAATGAACACAGAAACCAGTTATATTATTTGTATTTATATCATGTCACGTTTATTTATTTAAGATTTCATTGATATGTGACGTAAATTAACGATGACGGCAAAAAGGTTAAAAAATACATTAAGTTAAAAAGATCATTAATAATTCATTGAAAATAACTAACTGTACTAAATACTCATAATTCAGAAAATATATAAAAAATTAATTCAGATAAAAATGTTATTTAAAAACGATTGAATATTACGAATTCTGTACTCATAATTCAAAGGATAATATTTAAAGGCCGTCATCGCAGAAAAAAAGGAAAATGTAGGAACAAAGTTAACTCTAAAAAACTGGATACTTGGTGGTGTACTACTATCGGCTGTGGTTACTCCACTTCCCTGATACTGGATCATGTAACGGTTCTGCTTATGGCATCGCCTCAACATTTCCTCCATTCCTTCGAGAGTCTTCGGAACGAATCTGGGATTCATCCAATCCAAAAGAATATTCAATCCAGCCAATTCAAGACGATGCATTCTGTTCTGAACTCCGTAGAAGCTCTCCTGGTTGAACGTTTGACGCAAAACGAAAGGGAGGTTGACATCTTGATATCCAAGCACGTGCTCCTTGTATCCGGTTGGAATCTCAGGTTCTGCCCAGTCCACAGTGATAGCATGATCCCAGAAAACCCCACGGTATTTGTCCAGCAACACGTTTCTAGCCAATGCTGCTGCCCTGAAATACGACACACAATACAAATGGTTGACTATTTTGAATTACTGGTATGATATGCTAAATAATTAGTTATTTTTTCAATGATAAATCTTACCGATGACTGTCAAAGACAATGTAAGTGACTCCTTTCGGTTGGTAGGCTAGCCGGGACCAGGTGAGATGAACGGAAAGAACCCCGTCGAAAATGGCTTCCATCTGCATAAAAATCTGCTCCGCAGTTTTGTCTGTTGGAACGCCACCCAAGATCAGTCTCCGATTCTCCACCAGGCAAGCCACCAGGCAGTCTTCGTTGTGGATTTCGGCCCCGTGCAGAATTCCAATGGCGCGTTCCGCGTCATCTCGACTAAAGTACTGAACAAACCCGTAGCCTTTGTGGGTCCCGTCAAAGTTCATTAATAAACGGAGTTGATAGATGGATCCAGTTTTCTCCAGGAATAAAAATAGATGCCGTTCGTCCAGGTAACGAGGTAGGTGTCCGAAGAAGATTTCAGCTCCCTCCTCTGGTAACCGGCCAGGTTCCATGTGGATCGGTGGTCCAAAAATCCGCTGGGCGTTTACTTGACAAACGTGCATTTCATATCTCCTAGCCAACCACAATCTGTTAGATGATAATCGCACGTTGCCCTTTTTGCGAGAACCGGTGCTGCTTCTTGCATTCCCTTCACCGCCCATCCCGTTGTTGTTACCCTCCATGACCTCCATCACCTTGGCAGCTCTCGTCTCGTTTTCGATCTTGATTTCCTCCAACAGAAACGACAGCAGTCCACCTGATTTTCTCCAGTAATCTTTCAGCAACAAATACTGATGATTGGCTCTTGGAGTTCTTCTTTGATTTTCGAACTTTTGATGGTGATACAAGTAAACGCTTGACAGACAACTTTGACTTTTGTTGAATTGTCAACGAACTTCGTTAAGAGCAAGTACATCAGAATGACTTGATGGAAAAAGTGGTCTAACGGCTTGCTTGAGTTTGAACTGTGAACTCCGATGGAGATGGTCTTGGAGTGAATCTTCAGAGAAGAAAGCTCAAACTGGAATGATGCTGAGCTGCTCAAAACCTCTATTTATACCCCCCACCAAAGTAGGTCATAAGTTCATCAACTTCTTTGCATAATTATCAGCAATTAATGAACAGGAGAAAACAGGAAGTTGATTTTTGCATCAAGCTTTACTTCCGGGGTAAAATAATATTGCATAATTAGTTTCTAATTTCAAGGTAAATAATTCAAATATTAGGGTTAGCTTAATTTTTGAATTATATATTTTTGTACTGAGGAGTGATTATTATTCATCCTGCTAAACCGTCATGTTTAGGCTTAATGGTAGAACAAGATAAGTTGATTAACTTGAGTTGAATAATTCTCAGTGTGCATTTCCTCCTGAACCTCGTTTTATGCTTTCTCTCTTCGTCCTACCCATTCCTTGTCCCATCATAAACAACCCACGGTCTTTTGAATAATTGTGTATGATTAATTAAATGGAAGTGAAACAGGAACAAACAAGAAGTTTATTTCTGAATAAACTTTTTTTTTTACTTCCGGACCGTATAATAATTGGTTTTCAATTTCAAGTTAAATTAGAATTAATATTTTTTTCATTTTTCGCATCTATCAAGAGATTCAAGGAATGATTATGATTATTATTCATCCAGCAAGTGGGACCATTGTCCAGTTTTCTGAAAATCCTGCAACTTTCCCAACACAATTATCATAATTAAATGCAATTAGTTAATCATGGCATCAGCTTTTGGTTGAAAATTTTCAGGAAATATTATTCCATCCAATCGCTCTGTCAAGATCATTCTCATTAATATTCCGTTGAAAGTACTTCAACACTTTGCATTGCGATAACTTGATCAGTTTCTAAAAATGTAAAAAATATGTTCATCCAGTTTTCATTCAAATTAACTAAACCAATTAAAACTGTCTTTCTCGCAAACTGCTTTCATTATTTCCCGGTAATGCCAATAATTTTATGACCGCCACAAGTGGTGACGGTGACTGACTCACCACTCACGCATTTCATGTAGCTTATTTAATTTTTGTGGCAATGCTTTTAAGCGTTTTTTGTCAACTTAGATATTCACTAATTTCAAATTTATTTAAATGCTTATTATGCTATTTAACTGAATAACTTTATATGAATCATTGAAATGATAAATTAATTGACGGATAAACTTGCAAAAACCAAAGCTCGAAAAGGCTCAAAGTTTCATTGTTGGCACGTTACAATGAAAGAAAGATGAAAATGACGTTAGCCTTTAAGCCTTTATGAAAGATATGCAAGAAAGAATGACGTGATGATTGGGAAAGATGAAGAAAAGGAACCAGCTAAAATGTCATTAAAACATGAAATTGATAATGTTAGCATACACGGAAAAAATGAACACATAAACAATCAAGTATTATTTGTAATTGTATCATCATGTCTATTTATTCAAGATTTCATTTCGTTCTGATAATACGTTAATGCTGACGGCAAAAAAGTTTTAAAAAATTCATTAAGATAAAAACTTCATTAAAACTACATTGACGACAATAACCAACTCTACTAATTAATCATAATTCAAAAAATATTTTTAAAAAATTCATTGAAAATGACCAAATCTACTAATTACTCATAATTCTAAAAATATATAAAAAATTAATTTAGACAAAACTGTTATTTAAAAACCATTGAAAATTACGAATTCTGTACTCATAATTCAAAGGATATCTAGAGGCCGTCATGGTCGTAGAAAAAAAGGAAAATGTAGAAAGAAAGTTAACTGGGCGAGACTGAATAATTGTGGTCCTGCAATCGGCTGTCGAAAAGGTTGCTTGATGCTGGATCATGTGACGGTTTTGCTGATGGTGTCGCCTCGCCACTTCCTCCATTTCTCTGTGAATCCTCGGAACGAATCTGGGATTCATACAGTCCATAAGAATACTCTGTCCAGCCAATTGAGTACCGCCAACTCCGTAGAAGCTCGTCTGGGTGAACATTTGACGCAAGGCGGAAGAAGGGTTGACTTTTCGAATTCCAAGCACCTGCTTCTTGTATCCGGTTGGAATCTCAGGCTCTGCCCAGTCCACAGTGATGGTAGGATCCCAGAATACCCCAAGCTCTACTTTCTCCAGCAACACGTTTCTAGCCAATGCTGCCGTCCTGAAATAAGATACACAATACAAATGGTTAACTATTTTGAATTACTGATATGCCAAATAATTAGTTATTTTTTAAAATGATAAATCTTACCGATGACTGTCAAAGACAATGTGAGCGACTCCTTTCGGTTGGTAGGCTAGCCAGGACCTGGTCAGATGAACGGAAAGAACCCCGTCGGAAATTGCTGCCATCTGCATAAAAATCTGCTCAGCAGTTTTGTCCGTTGGAACGCCACCCAAGATCAGTCTCTGATTCTTCATGATCCTGTAAGCCACCATGCGTCTTTCGTAGGGAATTTTGTATCCGTGTAAAATTGCAATGGCGCGGTCCACCTCTTCTCTGGTAAAGTACTTGACAAAAGCGTAGCCTTTGTGGGTCCCTCTGAAGTCAGTTAGCAAACGGATTTGATAGATTCGTCCAATTTTTTCCTGGAATCGAAACCACAGGAGCCGTTCGTCCATGTCACGAGGTATGTGTCCGATGAAGACTTCAGCTCCCTCCTCGGGTGTCAGGCCAGGTTCCATGTGGATCGGAGGTCCGAAAAATCGCTGGCCGTTTTCTTGACGAATGTGCATTTCCCTATCCTCAGCAAACCACATTATCCATCGTGATATTCCACCGTTGCCATCTCCGCCAGATCGCAAGTTGTCTTCCGGATTCTCTTCACCGTCCGGGTCCATGCGGTAATCTTCCATGGCCTCCATCACCTTGGCAGCTCTCGTCTCGTTTTCGATCTTGATTTCCTCCAACAGAAACGGCAGCAGCAGTCCGCCTGATTTTCTCCAGTAATCTTTCGGCAACAAATACTGATGATTGGCTATTGGAGTTCTTTTTGACTTTCGAACTTTTGATGGTGATAAAAGTAAACGCTTGACAGACAACTTTGACTTTTGTTGAATTGTCAACGAACTTAGTTCAGAGCAAGTACATCAGAAAGACTTTGAACTTAGAAAGTGGCCTAACTGCTTGCTTGAGTTTGAACTGTGGACTCCGATGGAGATGGTCTTGGAGTGAATCTTCAGAGAAGAAAGCTCAAACTGGAATGATGCTGAGCTGCACAAAACCTCTATTTATATCCCCCCACCAAAGTAGGTCATAAGTTCATCAACTTCTTTGCATAATTATCAGCAATTAATGAACAGGCGAAAACAGGAAGTTACTTCCGGGGTCAATTGCATATAATTAATTTCAAGTTCAATAAATAATTAGAATAAATAGCTTTCAGCTTAATTTTTACAAGGAATGATTCTGAATGATTGTTATTCATCCAGCAAGTAGACAATGGTCAAGTTTTCTGAAAATCTTACTACTCTCCTAACATAATTGTCATAATTATATAATGCATTTAGTTTAATCATGCAATTAGCATTTTGATGAAAATTATCACGAGGTATCCTTCCAGTCGCCCCATTAAGATGGTTCTTATTAATATTCCACCAAAAGTACTTACTTTAAAAAAATTAAAACATGGCATTGCGATAACTTAAAATCAGTTTCTAAAAATAGAAAAAAAATATTCATCTTAAAATAATTGAAATTAACCAAAGCATTTAAAAATGAAACTTCCTTTCTCGCTAACTACTTTGAATATATCCCGAAAATTAAGATAATTGCAATAATTTTATGACCGTCACCACTCGCACGTTTCCTGTTCATCAACTCAAAGCTTAATTCATTTTGCGGTAATAATGGATGCATAAATTAAATTAGTGACTAGTCGTTAGTCACTATGCTAAAACGTGTACTCCTAGTGAATGTTTGACAACTTAGAAGTTAACTAACTTTAAAATTATTTAAATTCTTTGTTTTTAAAGCTGACTAACTTAATTTAAATGAGCTTATTTTAATTGAATTCTTTCTCCTCTCCATCTCACAATACCCAGGACTGGTATCTATTTAACCAAAGCCGCTAAATTGGTTTTTTTCGCTTATTTGGGTAAAATTGACAATGGATCGTATTTAAACTTTAGCATTTCTCGTTTAATTTTATTCTCTCACAAATTACAAAATAATTATAAACACTCTGAAAAAAATTATAACAGATAATTATCATATCATTTAAATTATAATACAAAAAAATATTTAAATAGGATCATTATCATTTAATTCTATCCTTCTTCTTTTGTTCTGAGGATGATGAAGATCCACCTCCCCCGCCCCCACTACTCCCACCACCTCCACCTCCCCCCGAGTAGCTGGAACTTTTATCCCTGTTATGATGCGACGAGGAAGAAGAAGAATGACCACTTCCACTACCAATTCCTGCAACTCTTCCACCTCCAGACCCTCCCCCGGTGGAACTAGAAATCTTTTTGCTGAGCGGCCCAGGCTTATCTTTACTTGGCTTGCTGTTAAGCAGGGGATGAAGTTCTGCAAAGAAAGGAAACAAGATAAAATCCAAGAATTCCAATTAAGTCTTTTTGAATAAAAATAAAATGGTCAATTTTTATTACCATTCGTGGGTGCATTCTCCAACTTGACTTCATGCGTCCTCGCTCGTTTCCTCTTCTGATTCTCCTTGCCCATTTCCTGCTGCATGGCCTGTTGCTGGGCCAGCAGCACCTGTTCGTCCACATCCTCAATGATATCCGGCGCCGTGGGCAGAAACATTAAAAAGTCAGGAGAGGTGATCCCTTGGCCAATTCGAAAACTAGCTTGGAGGGTGATCGCTCCCCCGGTTTTGGGGTTGATGGAGTAACAGCCAACTTTTCCTTTTGAGTTCCCCGTGAAAATATAGTGACCTCTGCGGTCAAAACTGGCGACAATATTGAGATCCTGGTCGTCCTCGGGCACGGGAACGCTTTTGTGGGTGCCGTCGACAGAGACGAGGAGGGCGGCGTGGCGTAAGGGGCACACGAGAAGGAGGGAGGGATCGCGGGGATGGAACTGCACTTTGAGTACAGGGCTCGGGAATCTGTAACGGTTTTCGCAGTCGCCGCTCATCACATCAAAAATGGTCACAGTGTTGTCGGTGGAGGCGGTTAAGATCTTGTGCCCGTTTCGGGACCAGCTCACTGAGCACACAGCGTGCGAGTGGGCCGTTATCACTTTGGCTATCCCGCGGGTCATAAAGTCCCAAACAACCAGACGCCCATCGTTACAGCCCACGGCGAGAAGAGTGCCCAGTTTGTTAAATTGGGCGGTTACGGCTTGGGAAACGCAGTCCAGAACGCCATCGGCTTCCTCCGGATAGTTTTGGCAGAAGGATTCTGAAAGAAAAACAAGAGGACAAATCGTTAACACAAACATTCACAGTTTAATTTAAATTCTCAATTAAAAGTGCTCATACCCAAAAGCTCCAAGTTCATCATTTTTAAGCCGGGTACTGGACTCCTTCTGAGCACTTTTTAAAATCCACTCAAGATAAACACTGATCAGCCCAAATAACTAACAAACTAGGTAGTTAACACCATTACTTATAATTACTGTTGATAGTCCAGTTAAACTAAATTGCTCAATTGTCAATTAAAAAAGGGTAACAAGTTAGAGAAGATGAATGCTGTTTCTGAGCTGCTATGCTTTTAGCTTTGATGAAAACAAAACAGCAAAAAAGGATGAGCCGGGGTGTCGCTGGGGGCGAAATGAGATCAAATGAATGCATTCAATAGCAACGCTTTTATTAACATCACACAAGCATGAATGAACAAAGACAAAAAGCATCATTGTCATCGTAGCTTTTTTATCTTTCACAGTGGAAGTTCCACTCTTTTCTCTGCTTCAAAACTATAATTTATGATACTGAAATGTATGAAGATTTTTTATGCAGGTTTATTCGAACAATTAACTTTTTTACATTCTTATTACTCCAAATGGACCATCTAGATCCAACAACGGGTTTAATACAAAGCATGTCTAAACACTTTGTTACAAACGACTTTAGAAAATTGTGGGGATGCATAGTGGCAGTTGGGATCCTCTGGAATTTATATTCCTTGACATTTCCACCGCGACTTCTACAGATTTTCACAAGGGAAACCCCAAGAATTCTGCCCACAACGACAAACGGTTAACAAAATTTCGCCAGGGTTATGGATTATGGATTTCGCCAGGATTATGCTTGGAGGAATGTGTATTTTTATTTGGGGCATTGTAAGAAAGCGTTGAAATGAAATATTTGTGGAATAGGTTTGGAAAGACTTTTGTCGGCATATTCAGCCTTGTTCAGAGTACAGACGTCATTTTTAAAGGTCGGAGTAGCTTTGCTAGCTCGTTTCCGTTTGTTTTGTGTCTCATTGGAGATATGAAACAAGGTAAATTAATCATACTTTCCGAGACTAAAAGTAAGTGATTAATTGGGATAAATGCACACAAAAGTCAATGGCAAATTACTGCGTAGTTGTGACGAAAGTTAATTAGCATAATTCGCTAAATAATTTCTTTATTGATCTATTTAATTTGGAAAATAGCTTGTTGTTTTTTCATTGTTCCAAAATAAAGTTCGATATTATATTTACATTAAATCTGCTCAAATTTTTGCTCAAATCTGGATATCCTGGGGCTATGGTGGTCACAATTCTGCTCATTTTTGGTTGGCTGTGTTACCGTCTACTTGTCAAATCGCCTTTTTGAAAGTGTCAATGTGCCATGGACAATTGGTCAAATTTTTCATCAAGGCCACGGGAGGTTTTCTACTGGTCAAATCGCCTTTTTGAAAGTGTCAATGTGCCATGGACAATTGGTCAAATTTTTCATCAAGGCCACGGGAGGTTTGGCTGAGATATACTGGAAACGCATGTCTACTTTGGCAATATGTTTCTTTTCAAGTAATTTGAGATGAGATGATCACTTTGCTCTTACTAGATTTTGGCATTGGGTAGCCATCAACTTGATACATTAAAATCTTAATGCTAATGTGCAAGTCATGAAACATTTATATTAATTTTAAAAGCATTAAATTACCCATCCACAAAATTGTTGGAACAAACATAAACGATAAGAAAAATGTCAACGTTCTTGACCGTAATATTGGACATGTAAATATTGAACGGATTCATTAAATAATCTGTACATAGAATTTTTTTTAAATTAGAACATTATTGCAATTACATTAATTACTAATTACACAGATACGCCTACGAAAATATAATAAACTGGTAGAGAGACTTCCATTGCACTTTGGAATGAATTACATATATTGATTGATAGCAATTTTGTATTATACCAATTTGCAAAAACTTTAATAAAATGACATCTTAATAGGTGAGAAGCCAGCAGAAAGGTAGTATGATTCTGTTCTGATCCTTATCACTTTGTAAACTGTAGAATAACGACGAGATACGAAGCGAGTTGCCCGAAAAACTGAAAGCATATAAAAACGTAATTGCTTGAATATAAACTCGGGCTGATTGATTATCAAGCGACAGTAGGCAATATAATTAATTTTGCACAATAGATGCATATTATTATATAAATTGATATTACACTACAGTAAAGAAATATACGTCACGTAACTTACGGCCCTTGTTAAATCGCAAATCTCCCAGGCTGTGATTTCGACCCATGTGGGTTTAAAAATATGGGCCCATATCACTTAGAAGA
>JAHZMV010004392.1:0-10061 GCA_027743765.1 Coecobrya sp. COE2 | reverse complement strand
ATGCAACAAACAGGACAGAAACATTATAATGATGATGACAGAGAGAGATAAGAAGGGGACCAACCGGAATCAGATCAGATTCGGCTATATGCTCTAGATTGGATTATTATTTACATTCTATCCTCCTTGAAATCATTTATTCTTATGGGGGATGAAAAGCCAATGTCGAAATGTGTCGTTACTTACTCATGCACGATGAGAGTTTTTGCGTGATGTATTTTCTCTTTACATTTAATATCCACCAAAATTTCAGCATCGTCCACTTATTATTCCCATTATGGGCAATAATGCGTGTGTGCTGTTATGCGTATAATAAACTTGTATTATCTGATGTTATGCAATGCAACTTGTGTGGCCACACAACAAGATGCACACAACGCAGCAATGAAAACGTAGACATTTTTTATGGCCTTCAAAATATATATGCGTACCCATTCAACATCCTCAATTTTGGTTGCATTTATGTTCCTTTCCCTCATCTTAATCTCCTCTAATTCATCTTGATAGCGGTATAAATGCAACTGGCAGTCTACACGCCATCAACTCATTCAACATGCTCGTACATATCTAAACACAAAAAAACGTCTACTAAACTAGCTGGATATTACGAAAATATTTCTACTTCCAACCACCATAACAAACTCCAATCTCGCTAGCTTATATATAGCAGCCTTAAAGCCAAAATTCTCTAAGGGCTATAATAATAATAATATCACTGCTTTGATGATGATTACTGGGATGTCGACGCACGTTAAGGTAAAAAAANACACAAAAAACGTCTACTAAACTAGCTGGATATTACGAAAATATTTCTACTTCCAACCACCATAACAAACTCCAATCTCGCTAGCTTATATATAGCAGCCTTAAAGCCAAAATTCTCTAAGGGCTATAATAATAATAATATCACTGCTTTGATGATGATTACTGGGATGTCGACGCACGTTAAGGTAAAAAAACACGACACAGTGTGCGTTTTCGGTTGGTTGCTTGTAACTAATAATAACGACTGGTTTTATGGGAGTGATGCCTATAGCTGAATGGGTTTTATTGAAATGCAAGATTTGAATCCGATAATATATATACCCAACAGAGCAAACTAGTAACTAAAAAGGTGGAAAGTGAAAGCACCGAAAACCAGGTATACCACCACTCGAGTGAAAATACGCAACATCCCTCTTTCACGTTTACACAGGCAATAATAACAATTTTATATTATGAATGTTCTACTACGGCCATGATCATAGTAATAACAAAGAGACCACATGCAGATGAGAGCTCTCATGCATACCAACAAGCTACTCAGCTTCATTTCATAGAGGTCCAGTATAGATTTCCATTTTCATTTATTAGGAGCACAAGAGTCAAAGTCGGTTTGAATGGAGGAGTATAGAGTGGTCGAAAACCAAAACTGATGCATGTTTGGAATTTGAAATTAGTAGCGTATATATAGCCACTCAAAAAACCGAGTGTGTAACAACGAACATGATCATCATCAACAAACATGACTTATGACTCTCTCTATATACGCTGGAATGATGATGTCGAAAGGTTTTATTATTATTTTGGCTTTTACTACACAGCGGTATAAAAAAGGAGATTGATAAAAAAAGGTTTTGTCCGTTGAGAATATTAAAATATTGCAGAGTTGAGTATACAACAGAGAAGTTTCTCTTTTGGAATGACAATATCTCTCTCAACAATCGCCGCTCTTAAATGAAAGCTTAATGCGTGCGTAACAATAAAGAATAAGAGGACGATTATAAGCTTTTTAAAAGCAAGTTAACTGTCTATGTCGTTATCTGTAATAACTTCATTCTTGTTGTGTGTTGTGGCGACTGATGATATGTTATACGCTACTAAAGATGATCGCCAAGATGAAGTACAGAGAAGTTTCTCTTTTGGAATGACAATATCTCTCTCAACAATCGCCGCTCTTAAATGAAAGCTTAATGCGTGCGTAACAATAAAGAATAAGAGGGCGATTATAAGCTTTTTAAAAGCAAGTTAACTGTCTATGTCGTTATCTGTAATAACTTGTCATTCTTGTTGTGTGTTGTGGCGACTGATGATATGTTATACGCTACTAAAGATGATCGCCAAGATGAAGATTTTTTGACGGAAGCCGGAGACATTTTAGTGCTTCATCTTATTTTTCTCCTCTGGGTTTTTTTTAAACATTTGCCTTGTCCGCGTGTGACAGTGTCGAAAAAGGAGGAGTGTGCTGGGTAGTACGATGATGATGATGAGAAAAAGGCGTAAATCCTCATAAAAATTCTATTTTATGTGTTTACAGGGATCAAAATGAAAATGGTGAATGGTGATCGTTGTGCGTTGCTTGCCAGAAAGGAA
This sequence comes from Coecobrya sp. COE2, assembly GCA_027743765.1. Taxonomy (NCBI): domain Eukaryota; kingdom Metazoa; phylum Arthropoda; class Collembola; order Entomobryomorpha; family Entomobryidae; genus Coecobrya; species Coecobrya sp. COE2. The sequence goes on along the minus strand of JAHZMV010004392.1, from coordinate 7,709 downwards.
AAGAGAGAACACATCATCAGGACTCGTGGAGCCAAAATAATAGGAGAAAGCGGAAGTCAATGAAAGCAAACGCTGCGTGTGTTTATATAATACTCTCTCTTCTTTTTTCCTCTGCAAGTTTGCTACAAGTTGAGAGAAAATGGCGATGATATGGTATGCCATATATAGAATGAGATGAGCCCCAACTGAACACTAACGGAGAGAAAAAAATCTCTACTTTCTCTTATGCGAACTAGAAAGCAAGATCATTTACTATTATAGTATAGCAAGTGGAATGAATAGACTGTTTGGAGGAGAAATAGGGAAAGAAGAAGACATTCAATAATATCATTTAAGACGGTCTCCTCTCATCTCATCGTCTCTCTGAACATATTTTTTATACTGGTTGTTGTTTGCTGGAGAAAGCTGCTTTCTGCTGGAGAGAAAGACAATAACGGGATCGTCATCCTTCTTGCCCTTGTTTCTCCTTATAAGTTTCATTTCTTCTTGTGTTGCTTTTAATGCCCTACTACTACAACTCGTTGACTTTGTCGTCGACGACGGCCGCCTATAAAAAATAAGTTGGCTAAGATCAAGAAAATGTTTGGCTTGAAACTCAAGTCGTGGATGGAAGCCCATTTAGGAAGACCTCATCGGCAAAAGTCCACCAGTAGCACAAGTGGTACAAGTACGAGTACATCCAGCAGTCATCCTCCTCTTTCAACTTGTTCCTCGTCATCTCATCAAAAGAGAACAGGAGGAGCCCCTAAGGATATCTCTCAAGCAAGTAGTTGTAGCAGTGTCGGTGGTAGTGCTAGTAATAGCACAACTAACTCTACCACGAGTTCATCCAACGGCAGTACAAGCACAGCAATTGGAATAGGTGCTGGCTCATTGCTTCTCAGCGGTGGTGGAAGTATCAATATCAACGGCAATAACAATCCAACCACTTGCAATTTTCAACCGACCACCTCAATACTTCCAACGACAACGTCCTCGTCAAGCTTTCTCCCTTCAGCTGCGTCTGCTGTCGGATCTGAGTCAGTGACAGGATCCGCCGCGTCAGCTCAGCAGCAGGAAGTAAAAATTGGAAAATACTGTAGTAGTGGCGGTGTTGGTATTGGGGGCGGTGGTTCTGCTTCTACTACTACCCAACAAAACGGCCAGACAATTGGGACAAAAGGTTCAGAGATAGATTCGCACGCACCGGGTGAAAGTGATCCGGATCACAGCAAGCAACACCATCATCATCCAACCTCTTCCATTATTCCAGCCAACAATACCAATAGAGCTTCTACCGTCACCACGTCCGTCTCAAACAGCACAAGTATTATCTCCGGAGGTTCCTCCTTTTGTAATAGCCTTTCCTCCCCCGACACCGGCTATTCTACTGATGGCTACTCTCCGAAAAGTGTCTACCCAGCGCTTTCATTCACTACAGAAGCAGCAGCAAACAACAAGCATTCATCCACCTCTTCATCATCCACCGCTTCCAAATCATCCTACACAATCAGTTCTCTCGTGTCAAGTGAACTTCTTCACTCCTCTGGAGAATCCAAACAGACCTCGGCAAGTTGCTCGGTACAAGATGGCCTGGATAACGCACCTTCCCCTTCTGTAGCCCTGCTACTCACTTCATCACAAAGCAGTAGTAGTGGGATAAGTGACACGGGTAGTAGTGGAGTAGCTTGTTTCCCCAAAGGACTTCACAACCATTCCATTCCAGAGAATGACTCGACAGAAACCTGCTCTTCAAAGGAAAACCAGGTAAGATAAAGTGGAGAAAGCACAGTAATGATCATAATGAATGTTGACGATGATAATAATGATACTTGAGATTTTGCATTAGAGAAAACGAATGAAAAAAAAAAGAAAACTCATCACAAGAATGTCTTTCAAAAATACCCTACAGGTAATTATGGGAGTTGACGGTGGTGGTGGCGGCGTGGGCGATGATAAAGGGGAGCAGCAACGGAGCAACAAGAAAACTATTCAACTTGAACTTGAACAAAAGTTGGTTCCCTCCGGAACACCGACCACTACGACAGTGAAAGCATCCACGGACCTGAATCATTCCCATTCCAAGTTTTCCCCGTTCAGTATTGACTTTCTAAAGAGGAGCAGTGGAGGTGGGAGTGGTAATAATATTAATGGGAATGAGTACGAAAGCAGCAAACCTAGTCATGGAAGAACGCATCGAAGAGCGGAGAGCATGGATGCTCGCACTCCAAGTCATGAAGACTACAAACCGTTAGTGAACGAGGATGATGATGTGACTGCGGGTAATCCATCATCGCATTTTATGACATCATCATCATCATCCTCTACCTCCGCAGTAGGGAAAAGTATTCGGACATCTTTTGTACTCAGCAATTCTGGTCAACTGGTAGAGTTTAGCTCGTTCAAAAATGCGTTCTCGATCTGCTCGCCGAGAAGAGAACGAACTCGTATCAAAACGAATCCCTGGATTCTCGTGACAAACAATAAAAAGGGGGATGGGGAAAGTAGTAGTAAAAGTGAAAGTGCTAATAATAAATCGACTCATGCAAATAGTAGTAGTGGCAGTGACGGCGAGACAGAAAAGGAAAAGATGAGTAGTGGCGAGGAAAGTTTGTGTAAAGATGTTCTAGTGGTTCCACTTGAAACAGTGGTGGTTGCCAGTGACAAGAACAAGAGTTCAGCAGGTAGTAAACGTGTAAATCTGTTGGAAATTAATAAGAAGAATGAGGAAGAGCAGCAGCAGACACGGGAGGAGGAAACGGATAATTTTATGGAGGACGAGACTGGGATCGTAGATCACGATTCTGACGATAGATCCTCCAGTACTGCTCATATACTTTATCGTATTTCCAGCGCGAGTGACTCAGGTAAAGGCTCGCTTGTAGACCCAGAAACTAATCGAAATTCCACAGAGTCATCGTGTCTCTTGAGCGAAGACTCGACACGAAATTCAATCATTTCCCAGGAGGCTTCTGGCAGCAGTTGTTGTGGAAGGAGTAGCAGCGGTGAAAGCATTTCCCAACACCATAAGAATCATCAGCATCTCGTCGACAACGAAGACGACACGCTTGGTCATGCCTCCTCTTCTTCATCTTGTTGTCCTGGAACAGCGGCCGTGGAAGGAGCATCCAAGACTTTGGAAACATCAACCGATCATCAAAAAGAGCAACAACAAGGACACTCGCATCAGAACAAGAACGGCGACCAGGGCCAACGCACTTTCCGCAATGCCTCGGTGGCTACAACGGATCTGTTGGTTAAAAGTGCCAGTGTTAGTGTGGGTGTGGGGACCACCGGCTCCAATAAATCAGCAACTAAACAACATCCCGTCATGGTAGACAAAGAAACCGACATTCTCTCTGACTGGGCGACAAATACGGACATAGAGGACACAGAGGACGATTTGGAGACTGACCGAGATGAGGGCAATAATGAGGATAATGAAACAGTGACGCCGGCTCCAAGCTCCCCCGGAACGGATGTGGACAGGGCACTCTTTTCACAGTCGAGTAGCGCCACAACCGACATTGATTTCGGTGATAGCAGTGCGGCAACACAGGCGTCGTCCACCCAAGTATTCCCTCCATCTTCCCTTCTCCGACATCATCATCATAACAGCAGCAACAACACCAGTACTTACGCCAATACTAACAATAACGGCGTGCGTTTCCATAATGGCAGTAATAATAACAGTCAAAGTGAAAGCTGTGGCGGAGAAAATTATGACCATCATTATCACTTACAACAGCAGCAGCAACATAATACCATCAACTTGAATACTGTTGCTTCTACAAACTATCCATCCGTTGTGCCAATTGTTCGTCCAGTCTTGGCTGCAGCACAGCAGCAACAACTACAGCAACATAATCAGGACACTTTCTCATTTGATCTTGTAAATCATCATCATCATCACACTCTCCAGCCACAACAACATCCTTTCCAGCCGAACACTACAATGTTCTATCCAAGCTATCCGATAGAAGACGATCTGCTGGAAGACGACTATCCACAAGTGAAACAGTCCAGTGGACACAAGGGTTTAGCCCGAGGGGCCTTGGGCTTTCTCCGTAAGATATTCAAAAAGGGTGCGTGTTCCTCCCAGCGACATAGTCCAGACAGTTTAGCCTCGTCTGCTGCTGCGGCTGGAAAGAAGAACAAGGGCAGGGGTAAAAGTGACAATAATTTAGCTTCCCTTGGAATGGGATCTCCACTACTGACAATCTCTGAACCGCTGAGTAATCCTCGTTACTCTGCTGCAGTGTTAACCTCAAAGAAGCAAATCAATCCGGCCTTGAATGGTTGCTATTTCCTCACACCCACGCCAAACTCCTTCCGGAGAAGAAGCGGCGGAAATGGTGGAGGTTTATTTGGTGGTCAGTCAGACTCGAATAATTCGGGTTCTGATTCCAAAGGGTCAAGCAGTGGTGGTACAAGTAAGCAGCAGTTACCGCAGCAGCCAAAAGGTGTCAAGACAGACATCATAAGACTGCCTCAGGGTCCACTTTCTCCTCAACAGTCTATAGTTCAGCAGCAAGCTCATCATCAAAGGGCCACGTCTTCCTCGCATTCTTCCGCTTCCTCGTCCTCGTGTTCTGGCTCGCATAACTCTGGAATTCCTCAGCCATGTTCTACATTCCTGCCACATGCTGCTCCGGTTATTGCCTCGTCCTTTTTTACTGTTGGATCAGCATCGGTAGGCAATAACGGTAATCTCATTGCGACAATCAGTCAGCAATCCAATTCCGCCAACAACACAAATAATTCGTCCACAAGCAGTTCGGTTCATTCTCTCATGTCAACGTCTACCTGCTCAGGGAACAACCGGCCTCCCAGTCAGCAGCAGTCCAAAACCCCGATTCCAATAAGTCAAAATCTCTATGCAAATTCCTCGCAAAATCCGATCACTTGTACAACCAACGGCAGACAGTCAACTAATCCTTTTACTGTGTCCAATAATGGCACTGGCAACAATAATAATAATAACAGCTCTGCACGCTCCCCACCACCGCCTCCAGTACTGATCTCTGAAAATTCTCCGTATTTAAACGGAATGGGGAAAAGTCAGCAAAGTCGACGTGATATTGCTCCACCTCAGCAGCAATCCCTGAAAGGAATAATCCCTCCATACGAATCTTCGCCAAGACTGCCAGGCAGCTCTACGTCGGCAACGGCGGCAGCAGCAGCGGCCAGAATGAATTCTCCCAGTTTTAATAACTCCTACTCCCCAATTCACCGTCTTGTCGTGACGGGTGGAAGCCACTTACGTAACGGTAATCCCCCGTCAAATAACCTTGGGCATTCATATCCATCCGGTAGTACCAACGGAGAATCCCCACTTCCTATCCCAAGATACAATAATGCTACTGGTGGCGGTATTGGTACGCTGGACAATAATAGCAATAATTTCGCCGCACAAGTCATAAATCGTTCGCATTCTCATCATCCTCATCCCACCACGTCAATAAGCCAATCCCCTTTAATTAATCACCGTTCCTCACCTCATCCTCAACAACAGCAGCAGTATCCCCCTCCAATATCCTCCGCAGCACCAGTAGTCCCGTCATCCCAATCTCATAATTTCTTTGCGTCCCCCTCACCCATTCTAAGGAATCCGCGCTATCAATATATAACCTCATCAAATCAAAACTCTCCCATTTTAAACGCAACGAAACGTCTAAATGGTTCCTCCACTACTACTATTATCATGCCATGCTCATCGGGTAATAACGGCAGCGGTCCCAACGGACCTCCGCCCCTTCTAACCACATTCACGCCGCTCCCCTCCTCGTCTTCGGCTGCATCTTGTTCTCAAAGAGAAAGTCTGATTAACAACAACTCCAATAGCAATGCCAACTCAAACACGATTACTATTAGTTCGGGTTGTACCGTTAATTTAAACCCGGCATCATCATCGTCTGTAAGACAAGCCGTGTCAACCAGCTTGAGTTACAATGAATTTGAGAATTTGAGCAGGCAACAGCAAAACTTTTCCTTTCTCGGAAACAAGAATACTGGGAACAATGGGACGGGTATTTCTGCCCCCTTCATTTCTGGTGCTGCGCCACCTCATCATCTTAATCATTACTACTCATCGCCGATAGTAAAGCAACGAGCGCAACAACGACAACTTGAGCAAACTTTGTGGAATAATAATGATGGAGGCGGTCCTGGACTTGTGATGAGACAATGCCCAAATGTTCAACAACAGCAACAGCATCAGTATCAGCAACAACAGCAAAGAGCTGCAAATCAAAACTTGAGATTTAACAGTTTTCTTGTAAGACACAGACAACTGCCTCAGTTCTATCATACGCAATGGGGGCTACAAGAGAGAATTTACGAGACTGTGGACTCTGAAGATGAACGGAGTAGTCCTGGAATGGTAAGTGAAGCAGAGTTTGGAGGTGGAGGAGATGGTGAGGACTTTGAACAGGATTTGTCAATGCCCATGTCGTCGTACAATAATCAACAGAATCGGAGTCAGACTGGAGGAATGATGATGTCATCGTCGAGAATGAAACACAGCTATAGTTTGAGGGAAGGCGGCTTCATTTGTGAAAGCAACAACGGTGGTGGAGGCAATCACGTAAATGGAGATGATTTTCTGGTGGAGGAAGAGGAGCGACCGACAAAGAGATCAAAGCCAAAGTCGTTGTCTGCTTCGGGCAGACCTTTCCCTCGTCCTGTGGTGGCCTTACCGATGATGCCTGCTGGCACATTTCTTTCGGAAACGGAAACGAGACTGCTGGAAGCTGACAAGGAGTCTGACAGGAAGTACAAGAGACTCATAAACGAGGCAGAGGCTCTGCTTAAAGAAATTTCTGTAGAGAAAGAAAAGCGGGCTGCAGTAGCTGCCGCGGTGGGTGGTGGGAGTCATCATCGTGACAATAATTCTTTCAGATTGGAGGACTGTCCACAGAGCGATCCTCTTCGAAGAAAGGTTTATGCAAATGAAATAAATATATTTGAGAAACATGATTTATTTTCATGAATTGTTAGTAAATTTTTGTCCTTTTTTGTTATCCAGGCATACGACTGTTGGGCATTGAGAAGACTTCAACAAGAACTTGCTGGATGTTGTGCCTCTCCTCCAGTTTTACATCGATCTCGACTAAATCTTCAGTCCCCGTCAACGCCAACTTTGGCCAATAACCCGTACCTGAGCCATTTTCAGAATATGGCTCCAATTCCTCCATATTTGCCGCATCAAGTTCCGTACATGAGCTCTGCGTCTGCAGCCGTTGACATTGATCCCAATCAGAATAGCTTTGAGTTTTGAAATTAATTTGTTAACTAAACTGTTAAAAACATTTAGATAGATACAGTTTATTATATATGAATATTATATACGTAGGTGTACGCCTAAATGTATGCTGGTATGCTATTAATGACAATTATTATTCTCTAGTATATTTTAACTGACAATGAAAGTAAATCTATTCAAACTAAATTAAGTCATTAAATATTATATGTCCACGGAATGCAGATTATTAAATACTGCCATAAATATACCATTCAATGATATTATCCTGTATATAATCTTGTAAAAAATAGCCGTAAATTGTCGAATAATTTGTAAAGGCTAAACAATAATTTGTACATTAATTCAACTTATTAATTACCACCGTAGAAGATTTATATTGACAATGTGATACGAACCTAATCATGTCATGCTTAACACAATATGACCACCAAACGTTGTAGTTTTAATTGTGCTGTTTAGTCACTGA
>JAHZMV010004391.1:0-18578 GCA_027743765.1 Coecobrya sp. COE2 | reverse complement strand
GCTATAAAAATCAACTTGTCTTAATTGAAGAAAATTTCAAAATCTTTATCCTTCAAATTCAACATTTTCAAATACATAATTTTGATTCCTTTAATTTAGGTCCCGTTTAGAATTCACTCACATTATGTTCGTTTGATCTACACAAACAGAGATAACTTTTTTCCATTTGTAATTTTAATTCTCAGCGCATATTTTTGGGGTTAAATATTGTCTCAGAGAGTTGAATGACAATGCTTGCATCTTTACTACTGTTTACGGCAAATGTTAAAATATTGGTAATTTCTTTTTATAAGTAATTTGAATTAATAAAGCTTCAATCTCTAAAATATTGCAAGGAGATTGAGACATTTTGTGAAAAGGTATGGAGATTCAATAGAGATCAAGCTTCTATTTAAAGTGAAATGCATACATAATATGTACGATGTGAGTGTAATAAACATTACATGCGACAAGTTATATTAAATGTTGGCTCGCGGTCATCACAAAATGACAATCCGATTTTGTTTTTATAAATATTGGGCTGTTTTAAATAGGAAAAAGTGAGAATTTTTAAAATATAGAATATATAGAATGCAATTCTAAAAACATAGAATATATAGAAGTATTCTATATTCTTATAATTGGATATTCAAAATATAGAATGGTTTTATAAAATATAGAATAGATGGTCACCGTAATCATCATATCACTCACCACAACATAATATTGATTTCCCACATCTCATGCATACCTATAAAACCAATTTGTTACACTAAATAAACCAATTTTCCTCCATTATTTCATTTTTTAACTGACCTAACTGACCCAATAAATTTCCTCAACTCAGAACTCACATTCATCATCTTTCCTAGTCAATCATGTTATTTGGCTGTGGAGGAAGCCAAAAAGAAAGCAAAAAAAATCTGGTTGCCGTGGTGCTGGAGAGCCTATCTTGAAGCCTTGCTCTCCTTTTTTCCTCTCTCTCTCTCTCTCTCTTCTCCGTAATCTAATAAGCTGCTGTACACTTGGCTGCGCTGCTGCTGTGAAGAACACACACGACGACGACATCATCGTATCGTCGTACTTGCACGAGAGCTTATATAACCATCATAACCATGGTTGCATATTGGTGTTCCTCTGCTCCTCAGAAGCTGATCCTCTTCTCTGGTGTGGTTTTTTTCTGCTAATGTGAATAATTAAAAAAAAATATATTTAGGTACGTGCAAAAAATTTACCAAGAATTTTCTTTATTTACCAAAGCATTGTTCACATCGTTAGGTTTAGTTAATGGATATGTGTGGAAAATAATAATATTTTTATACATCTACCTATACACTTATTATGGCATACACATAAGCGCAAAGTGTACATTGGTTAAAAGGCTGAGACACACACAAACAAACAAGAGTATATACAAACATAACTACACACACACACAAGAGCATTCACAAAATAATAATTATCAAGGATACATTTAACCGTTGAAGGTGATTATGATGGTCATCATTTTATCATTAAGACACTTATCATACATGTGTGGGGTGTTGTGCGTTGCGTATTGATGATCTCTCAATAAGATCATCATCATCTTTTGCAGTTTTGCACACATAAAAAGCTTGTGTAAGCAAAATAATAAAGAGATAATATGAATGGATGTTTGTTGCTTTTTTTGCACAGTGCAAGGCGAGTGCACACAAGAAAAAAGCTTTGCAAGAGAAGGGAATAATGATCCTTGCAATAATTCTTGCTACTATTAAAAATATTAAGTGGGTTTCCTTTGATGTAACTTATGAGGAAGGGATCCACGAGTGGAGACAAAGAATGAGCAATAAGCCATAATTGGAGTTGTTTCTATAAGCATGTACGATTTACAGTTTGTGCAAAATAGTTTGCAAGAGAAGAAGTGTGTAAAAATGTAAATGGATTGATGGATTGTTGAACAATTAAAAGTTGTTGTTGTGTATTTACAGAGAATCGTACGAGCAGTTTGTGGAAAAGAATATTGCGTTCAATAACGTGACCTAGTGACCTTTGCGTCACGTCTGGGGCAAACAGGAACCTTTGTGGCCCATTTTAGCTCAATCAATTTGGTACACTTTGTTCAGCTCTTCTGGTCTTTCAGTAACGCTGCCCATATAATTCTGATCTGAGGGAACACAAAACTGGAACACTGTTCCAAGGTAACTTATTTATAATGTTTAATAGTGTAGTGGATGCTATCCCGTGTCATGATTTAATCCGTACATTTTCTTTACTTTGTATGCAGTTTCTTGGAAACATGGAAACAACTGTTAAAATGAAGAGGAATTGTGTGAAGAAAGTCGCCCAGGTGCAAAGGCATGGAGATGACGATGAATTGCAAAATGCTAGCCCATTAATGCTCCTTCCAAAAGAGGTATAATCTATTCATTTAATAATATTGTATTTATTTTGTTTGTTTCCCGAACAATCAGTGATGCCGTGGTTAAATTGAATGCGTTCATTTCAAACTTTATAAAATTGCATTTCCATTTCATTGGTGATGATATTGTGTTATGATCTGTGGACAGTGGACATAGAAAATGTCTGTTCCCGCTAATGATATAGACGAATATTTTCCTTGACACTACCAATTGAAAATCTTACTGCTATTCCTATTTTTTTCAGTTATGGACTCAAATCTTCAACTACGTCCCTCAAAAGGATAGACTGAAGCACCGAATTGTAAGCAAGGAGTGGTGTAAGAATATAGACGAGTTTTCCACAATCGATGTTAACTTCAATGCAGACTATCCACCCGAACGACACCGTCAACGGGTTTTCGAACAGAGGATACGTAGCTGTACCTTTGCGAGCCTTCACAGTGTACCCTTCTACCCTAGCTTTAAGAATCCACTGCTCGTAAAGGAAATTACATTTACAACACATGTATCTGCAGGGAATGTGCTGCAAATTTTGTCAGTATGCACAAACATTGAATCCTTGCGATTTTTGACAACAATGACATCAGAAACATCATTCGATGACAATGACCGTGCAGCTTCCGTTTTTAACAATCTTAAAAATCTACAGTATTTGGAAATAGGGATTTTGACTTTTTTGGACAGGAGTCCAAAGCAGAAAAGCCGAACATTTAGTGCCATAATTGGAAATGATAAAATTGTGTTTCCAGCATTAAAAACACTAAGCGTGGCCTTTCTAGTGCGTCATGTAGAATGGTTCCAAATTTTTATGTTTGTGTCTCGGCATTCTGTAAGTTTAAAATCTCTAAACGCCATTTGTCCATGTGGGGAACGGTTAATTGGTTCGGAGAAAAGGGGTAAGGATACCCTTGTGCCTTCCAATTTGATATTTCCTCAGTTGGAATCTTTGGTTGTGAATGGGGCTAGTGAATGTTCATGTCGAGAGGATGTGTGGCTTCTGCTTGACCAGCAGAAGCAACTGCGACGATACGAAACGGACATTTCACGAGGTGCAGTATTCTTGAAGGAGCTCATTGAAAAGAACCAGACGACCATTAAAGTGCTAAAGCTTCATGAAATTGGCAATTTGTATAGTGATGAATTAAACTGTGAAATATTTGAACAGTGTGTATCTTTGCAAGAGCTATCTTTACGGTTTGATTGGGGGTTTGTCATTGTTGTGAATGTGGGAGGTGGTACAGCACAGCAACGAATGCCAGTGTTATATAATTTACAAGTGTTGCCCAAAAGTTTACTACGATTAACGCTTTGTGGCAGCCAGATTTTATCACATGAACTGGAAAGTTTGTTTTCGGTGGAGAGGTCACTGGAAGAGCTGACTTTGGGACGTGCGGACTCTCTTAAAATGAAAAACACTGGGATGACCATTGGTATCTTGCTGACAATGCTGAGAAATCTGACGAGCCTGAGAAAATTTAGAATTTTCCTTGATATGATTTGTGAGGTGGAGTCTCATGAAGTGTATTACTGCAGTGAACTGAACGGAATATGGTTGCGAATATGGGAAATAGCGAAAGAGATTAATGTGGTGAATGACGGAAGTGAGGGAGCGGAAACGGAAGCTAGGTGCTGTGGTGAAAGGTACAATGAAGAAGCTTGTTTGAGCCATCGGCCTTTCATCGACCTCAGTTTTAAATCTACCTCAATTAGAGAAGAATTTTTAAAGCGATTGACCGAACTTCACTTGTAGCAGTAGCAGCGTAACGGCTAAAGCAACGGACTCATTTAAACTTTTTCCAAAGTTTCCGTACTCTGACAATGAAATTTTCAGTATTATTCTAATATACTCATCAAATCAAATTGATCTCTAGTAACGTCTTCGGCAACTTTTTCGACCTTCTCATTGTAAGCATTGTTGTAAAAAAAGAAAACGCCTGTCAAAACGATACGAGATATTCCTGGACAAACCAAATTCTGACTCTGACTAACGAAATGTAAGTTCATATCTTGCGTTTCCTCCTTCTCCTTTTTGTAGCTAAATAAACGCACTACTGTTTGCAAAATAATCATATAATTATATTGTTTTATGTCCCTTTCGCAAATTTTTTGCTCATGCAGCAGTTGCTGCCTTTTATATATTTTTGGCATATTATATGTATGTAAATATGTTCCTGTCCAATAACCGCTATGACTTTTATTTTGTATTAAAAATATATATTGCGCAGGTTTGCTTAAAGTAATAAATAATATAACGCAAAATCATTGATTTAATATGGATGACCATCGGTGAAAATGAAATCTGCAAAACTCTTGATTACATTGGTACTCCGCTTTCACTGATTTTACGAACCTATCATGTCTAAATAAACGATAATTTTTTATTGTGTGCAGTATTGTGAAAGTAGAGCTTATGCTGTTAGCTTTTAAATTGTGAGTAGTTATTATAATAATTTAACCAAAAAACAATTTCATTGTTAGTTGCAATTCGAAAAATATATATACTCTGTCTACGTTGCATATTTAGTAGAGAAAATTGCAAATATATTAGACGTCTAAGAAGAAAGTAGTACAGGTTCATTTGATATGCATGGTTTTCGTTAGATGCCCAGTTTATAACAAATCAGTCAATTAATACTCATCAAATTCCAGGAACATCAAACCATGATGACGTTTCTTTTTGCCCCATTCAAGTGCCAATCATAGGTAAATAGTCAATCATATTTTCAGTGAAAAATTATTTAAAAAGAAAAAAACTAACTAAAAACTATTTAAAAATTATTGTAGTAAAGATTCCTCAATTCCATTAATTTTATATAAGCGTACAGGATTTTACAATTTCTGGAATTTTGAAAATTCAATATTACTTTATAACTTATATGTCATGCTTTTAATATTTTTCTTATTAATAAATGTTAATAATTTTTGTTGTAAATTGCGTATTCCTCGTTTCTTATTTATGTATGGTTTTGTAAAAGTCGCTTTATTTTTCATTTGAGAAAGCGAGAAAATTTCACGAAAGGATAATATTTCATATTATTTTTGTTATTACAGAATAGGTACGGAGGAAAATTCCTTCCAATTTCCAATAACGGAAATATGTTCACGTAACATATTATTCATAAATTGCTTAAAACAGTAACGCTCTTCGATACATAATATGTAACTTCATTTTAACTTATGCATTTTCAGTTATAGCATACTTTCATAACTCCTGAGTTTTTCTGTTATATCTTAGCAAATGTTAGTATGCAAATTCGACTGTTTTCCTAAAGAAATCTTCCTCATTAGGACAGAACACGGTTGTAATTTTGAAGAAAAAAATGCTCCGTTAAAAACCGTGGTTGTGTCAATTTGCGCGATAATAAATTCTCACATATAAACATATTAACATTTTCAATGTGCTGTACTGTGTTTTGCATTTTGTTGCAATTTTGTATATTCATGCATCTTTCCCGACCTTTCTGTTTTCCTACTGCACTTTTATGTAATCTGTAATTTTCTCTTTACCATTGCTTTTCGGCAGAAATTGTGTCTGTATTGTTTAAAATAACAAATTTCAAGTAAATGAGTTAAACCAACATGATAACATGTTTTTGAGTTAGATTCTTGAATGCATAATCCAAAGTCATGTAGTTTTAAAATAAAATAAATCAATTTCTAGTTACCATGAAACTCGTGTAATTTGAAGAGTGAAAGCGTGGGCGTGTATCTTTGATCTTTGTTTTCTCTCAACTCTGGAAATTTTGCAGGGTTGGTTTGCAAAGTTAAATTCGCCATGATAGATGGTGTCGCAGTTGCAGAGCAACGGAATACAATAAAAACGCAGGTTGTTGATTAGGTTGTAAAGCAGAGGGATGGCGCTGGTGTGTTACTTTGATTTTCCTCGCGAAGTAGTGAATCATTCAACTTCTGAACATGAGATGTGAAGACTACACACGCATAATTGCAGTTTGCTTTCACCATCGTCATAAAAATGAATAAATTGGCAGAGAATGTAATAAATCCGTGGTACTCTCCCAAATGACTTTATTAGGTACATTCTGATTGAATTGAAACTGTGAAAACTTTACTGTAGTAGTAAAGTAAAAGATGCAGTAAAAATAAGGATGTCTAATTGTAATTGGTTTTTCAACATGTAAAATGTGATAGGATTGTAGTTGGCGTTTTACTGTTTGCAATGAGAATTGCAAATGAGAATGAGAGGAATTACCCAGCAGTTTAAATTCTCTGAGAGAATGGAATCAATTTATTTCGCAAATTATCATTGCATTTAAATGACATGTATTTTTGCATCACACAAAAGGGTAGGGAGGCAGCGAAAAACTAGTGTAATTCCGTGACAAGTTTCTGAGAAGATTATGCATTTCTCATAGTCATAATGTCTGTTAATTCGTCGTTTATTAGAGTACCACAAAACGATATCAGTTTCTTTAATTTCTAAAGGAAAATTTGCTTTGGACTTGATATGTACATGTAACTTTATTGTTAACTATTTAGTTACTTGCTTCATCGAAAGGAGTTTTTTACCACAAATCATGCTCAGAGAGTGGACAGCAGAAATCTAGCCTAACATATTAATAGTATTAATAGAATCGTTTGGTTATATTCACTTTACTTTGGTTTCCTTACTTTGCTCGTCTTTATAAAAGGATAGACAAAGTTCAGTTGAGAGTTATCATGGATAGTCAAAATTGCGGTGTTGTTTTTCCACCTTTTATACAGTTTAGTTGAAAGCATTTCCAAGAAAATGAAGAGGTTACTGCGGTCAAACCATTTTTATCCTCTATTCATCGTAAATTTTATTATTGTTATCTTACCCCACGTGTAAAAATACATGATTACTTTCCTGGTCAAAAATATTTGGACCGCTCATAAAAATATCGCATATTGGCTTGATAACGCTTACGAAAGCAATTTATTAATAGTGTTAATACAAACCGCGCTCGTTTTGTCGTGTATGATTTTCAGCACATCTCCACACCATTTTATTTGGAAAATGTGTCAATCAATCTAAATATCTAGTAAATATTTCGTATATACTTTTCTTTCATTGCATTTATATCGCCTTAATCATCAAAAAACACCAGAGTAATCCTATGAAATTCTCTTGATACAGATTTGCAAAGGTTTGTATAAAAGAAACAAACCTCTCCAACCAATTAAATAAATCCTCAACAATAAAGTTAGTTTCGACGCTTCCCAAACTAATCATCCTGATGGAACAATACACAATCCCTTTGTTTTCTAATGTATTGTGTGAGTATATGATGTTCCTAAAGGAAAGAAATAAGTAGGATTACGGTTTCTGGTTTGCTGCTGGTGACTGGGAATGTGAAATGAAAAAGAGGAAGTAGTCGTCTCCTCAGATATCGACCTAGCACTCACATAGCACTTTAGTGCATGTAAAGCCAGAGCTGTGTGTGAGTTGATGTGATGAAACCTGCAAGTTGCTTGCTTCTAGAAGAGAAAATAATTTCTTTTTTTTTCTTTTCTTCTTACACTACAACTCTAACCACCACCACCACTGACGACTCTACTACCCAGAATATTTTTTTATGTTTCTCTTCCTCCTTTAGTACATTTCGTAGATATTTTTTTGAACTGTGCCAACACACAAAAAAACGGAGGAGCCTTATAAATGCTAGGTATATTCCAAAATGTATTACATTTTTCTTGTATCTTTATAACAAAGTTTTATATATTATTATTATTATTATCAACCAACCTCCCGCATAACCACCAAACAAACCAACTGAGAGAACTGTATAAGGAGTGGAGCATAATAGTTGAACAGCATATATAAATATTATAGAAATAAAAAAGGGAAGAGAAGGAACGAGAGAGAAAAAAAACTTAAGGAAAATGTTTGAGTTTTCGTTTTCAGTTTGAGAAGAGTGTCTAGAGGAAAGAGGATCCAAGTGAGCCACACCATGGCTGAAACAAGAATGTGGTGGATTCGCGTAGAAATAGGTACAATCTCGCACACAGCACTCGCTCTGTATGTGTGTGTAAAGTTAACAAACAACCTCTACATACAGGGCTTCTGCATATAAGAATTTTTAAAAAATATTATGGAGACGCATATACTACAGCGAGATATATAACTTGCTTAGGTACTTGGGTATATACTCGTTTTTTACTTGGTTGTTGGAAGCAGAGCAGAAGCATAATAACGTCTCTTTGTATACAAACATGATAGATAAAAAAAGTTGATAGGAGTATGACGCATGTGTTATAGAAGGATAAATGAATAATATAAGGTTGTGAGAGGTATATATATAGTTCTTATGATGATGATGGGTTTTACATGAACAAGAGAACAAGTACAACAAGGTACAATACAGACACAACATGGTAATGCGCTTATGTTTGGTCTGCGTGGTTAAAGTATATTTTATATGAGTACACGTTGTGTGTGTGTACATGTGAGTGAGTGTGTGCTCAGCTTTTTATAATAGTTTTAAGCTTTTTGTGTATAAAGAAAATGAAGGCTTTTAATATAATGGAAAGGATGATAGCGCGTTTTGAGGAGACTTGGAGGTTATTGCAGCTTTGGCAATGCTGTAAAAGGGGAAGGTCCCAAGAATCTGGTTGGCTGTTATAACTGGGTTGTTGGTGGCCAAGACCGCCTCTTTGACTTCGAAGGGAAGTGAGTTGGTTTAGAGAAACGCTCCCGGAACTAGTTTTTTTTCTTGTGTAGCGTTACATGTAGAAAATGTGCAAAAGCAACTGCTCAGCTCCCCTAGCCTCTTGATGATGAGGAGGAGTATATGCCGCGGGGGTGTGAACGAGAACCATTTTGGGATAGAAACACAGTTCTTTCACCAAAGCTCTAGCAGAGAGCTTTATTGTTGATCACATTATAAGAAAGAGAATACAAGTTGAGGTTGAAAAAGAGATGAAAGGTATGCATGCCTTCTTGTTATATGTGCATACTCGCACAAACAACAATATCGTCATTATTATTATTATTATCATGCCATGGTTCAATATATAGGTATGCATGTATGCACAAAATTATACCTCAAAAGCTTTAGGTGATGCGATGGGATGTATGTGAGAATTGAAAAATATATCTTGTTGTATATCTGATTGTGTAACGCAATGAAGTTTTGGCTGAACTCTACTACGGTGTGGTGGAGTAGAGCAGGGTTGACGAAATACATGTACATGAGATTCACTCAAAAAAACAAGAGAGAGAAAAAAAGATTTCTGGACCTTCTCTCTCTCTCTCCTTTCTGATATTATACTGCCGTCGCCGCTTAATTCTGCTCACTGGAGTTCTGGATGGAGATTTTGGGATTTGAAAGAGAATAGTAGTAGCAAAGCAGCAGCAGCGCATCTCATTTATTGTGTGATATTAATTAATTGACAGTTGTCCAGTATTTATCAATAGAAAAAAAGAGAAGGAAAGGTACGAGAATATATATTATGATATATAAAAATTGTGTTGTTTCGTTTATCTCCATTGAATAAAAAAGAGAATTTAGTAGGAAAACGCGTTCCATTCTCAACACAAATCCAAGTAAAATACACACACATAACATACAAAAAGCTCACACAAAACAGCTCTGCTATAAAATAATCTTCAGAATCAAATCGTCAAGATTTGGTTGGAAGCATTTTTACCTTACCAACATCACTACTACTACTACTGTTCTACGACCTATTGTTATAGGATCGTTGTTTGAACGAGAAGCAAAAAATATCATATAGAAGGAGAGCCTAAAAATTTATCCGATTCTTTTTTAAAAAAATCGTTTTAATTTCATCGGTTTTCATGTGAAATTCAAGGTGTGTTGTTTGTTGTTGTTTATTGTTGCTAGTTTATATATATATATTTTTATGTCGCCAATTTTCTCTCTCTGTGTGTGTATATTAAGTTGTTAATAATTATATAGATAAAAAATGTGAAATATGGGTGTTAATCCGTGTGTGCTCCTCCTGCCTGCTGTAATGCAAACTTGTTTTTTTCTCTAAAATATATAGATTAGGTGTATTTTGTTCACAAAAATTTATTTTCCAAATGGCAGCTCCTTTCCGTTTTTGCTGATGAAAGTGTGTAGAGTGCTTTTGCTGCGGAAGAGCCGAAGAAAGTTTTCCTTCGGTTTTGAGCAGTTTATAACGTGAAAAAATATTAAGCTGTAAGTGTTTCACTGTTTCACACATGAGGCATACCTATATACAAAATAATTGTAATAATATAATATCCAGTATATATAAAGTAAATTTTCATCTTGCTTCACACAAATCATCATCGTCATTCTCCACCCGTGATTTTTTTTCAAGGGTGACGCTACCAGTTTAGGGCGTAAATTTCATTTTTTATTGGAATTTGTGTGTTTTACAAAAATATATATTTGTATATCCATTGTTACTACAACGGCTTTGTTACGTTGTCCCGCTGTTTCTGTTTCAGTTTTTCCGTTTTCCCTGCAGCGCTAGTTGTTGGATCACTAGAGTGGAATGGCTAAAAATATATTTTATTTATCCATTATAGCTACGTCTCTACCATTATTTTTGTTGTTGTAAAAGTGCATGTCATTTTATAAAGGTCGAACGTTATTCCGTTAAATGTGGCCCAGTTTTCTTTGTGGCAATGAGAGAAAATTTTGTAATGTTTTGTTAGTGATAGGTGATATTATAATGATATCATGTGCCCGTCATGTTGACGATGATGATAAATGGCAGGGATGGCAAATTCACACAATGGCACTATAATAATTTATTCATCTTCATTATTATCAAAATATAGCTTTGTTGTTGCTAATTGAAGTAGTGGTGTAATAAAAAAAAGTATATAAGGCTCGGTTCTTTTTTTAATGTAAAAAACCATTATAACATGAAGCTTTGGTGATGATGAGAAAATATATGAGAGCCACACAGTTTTCCTTATCGCGCATTTTTCTCTCTTGTGTTGTTTGCCAGAAAATCAGGATTGGATGATGGAGTGCTCTTCTCAATGCAGTTGGATGGATAAATGAATTCCAGAGGAGACTTCACGATGAAAAAGTGTTGTTTGCATGTAGTAATTTGTATTTGTTCAAGTAATGTTGTTATCAATGGAGGAAAAAAAGTCATCATCGGGAAGTTGGAATATAATGGAGTAAATTGACATTGACATGGAGCACATAATAATAATATAGTATGGAGAATGGCGACTGCTACAGTTGGATCACAATTATTGCTTTGAGGAAAAAATGATGGAGAGTGTTTTTTGCAGTGCGTCGTCAGTCAGTCAGTCATTGTGCACTTTGGTGAAATGCCGCTGATGGTAAAAGTACTCGTAAGAAGTGGTCAAAGTAGTAATGAAAATTATGCTTATGTGTGGCATGAGCTTGGAGAGACTCCAATGAATAATGAATTTTTGAAAAATCATTGGCAATGCGTTACGCGTAGAAACCGCTTGTAACGAGAGAGAAAAGTCGTGCATGTTTCGTATGTAAATATATTAGCAAAAAATGATGATGGCATTATTCGGGCCAAGAGAGCGACTACGCGGCCCACACTTCTCCGTTTGTGTATTCTTGAATCAGTAAGAAAATATGATGTGTTATTATTGATCACGAAAGAAAATAAAACAAGGCCAATGAGATGCCTAAGGATTATCGGTGTGAATAAGATAAGTATTGGCCGCAAATAAATAATGGTTAGAGAAACCAGGCATTTGTGGATTGGAAATCTACCTGAAAATGTGCGTGAGGAGCAGATCCGCGACTTATTTCAAAGGTAAGTTAAGATTTGCAAATATTTAATTTCTCTTTCTTTATAACTCATGTTTAGCATCCGTGACACAATCTCCGTTCCCCCAAACTTAAAAATATATGTCCATGTTGAATTTTCGCAAATTCTACTCACGAGTTTCGTCCAGGGCAACCCTTAAAACAGGTACTTAAATGGTTTCCGCCGTCATCAGCATAATCATTTCATGGCATTTAATATGTAAATGATATATGTACGACCATATACTATTTTTATTCTTTCCTGGGTATAAAATTGGTTACCTAGCAAACTCATCAATATCATCGTTAATTTTTAAATAAAAAGTACACAAGCTGCGATCACATACAAAACTTGAAAAGTAAAGTACTACATCGAATGCATAAATAAAATGATGACTATATACACGTGTAAACCATGCGTGAAGTATATTAATGTTTGTAAACAGTCATTAAATTTGACCTTTACAGAAGCCATGCTTTTATTTAATTTCCTTTGTTTTTGTTTAAAATGTTACACACAAGTACATACATAAAACGTGACACATTTGGAGTAAGAAGTATAAAATCTCAATATACAATGAGTAAATACACTTCTTAGGTATACGCACTAATATTAAATTATTGTTCCGCGACAGACTTACATACATATATGTACTCGATATACATACGCGGAAAACCTGCATTTTACTTTCATCAATTTTTGGAATCTAGCCATTATTGTTTCATTTTCGATTTCTTTCAGAAGCACATTTATTAATTATAAATGCCTTATATACTGTGCGTTACTCAACAGTTCTCATCGCTTCGTAGAATTTTCGTTATTAAATTAATGATGTAATATGAGTAAGGTATAAGAGTTGCGCTTTCAGTTGAAGCGGGTCCATCTTCATAATTTTATTGTGCTTATGGTTTCCCTGTTGGTCTCGTGACTCATTTACCTTACTATCATATTTAATGCAATTAATTCACTATACTGTACTTTATCATCGTTGCAGCTCGTAAATATTAACAGTAATGTAACTTGAGGTGTGAACGAAATAAACTAGTTAAAAATGTGCACAGCGCACAAGGTCTCGTTAAGTAACCGAAGAAGAGTGGAGTTGTTTAGTTTACAGATAAAAATATAAAAAATGACCGTGACTATCAGCTCTCTCCGGTACTAGTAAACTGGAGAACATGTCATCGTTGGATGCACAGTGAAGCTCATTAGCAGTTTAAAAGTTTTGTTTACAGAAATAATTATGCTGATTATACTAAAAGCGATGAAAATACTCAGTCGTTAAGTTTAATACGCAAAATTAAATGGGGAATTAAAACGAGCCGTGTGTAAGACCACGTTAAAAATGAAATTTAATGAAATGAATATTTCCTCCACTAAAACGTATGCATATTATGCGATGAATAATGAATTTCACGGAAAAAAATTATTTCAATGGGTTTTTTCATGAATGACGGTACTTGGAAAACTAATTAAAATGTGGAATGTGTGAAGATGAAAAGCGTGTTGACAGTCAAAAGGCTTTAACCGTTTAGTCATAAAATGTTGTTCAGGTTTTCCTGTACGATTTTAGAATGTTTTGACTGCTGGCAACTGAAATAACAGTTTTCATTTTTAAAGGAAATAATTTTCAAAATGACGTCTTTCGAAATTCGGAGATTATCCATAAATTGTCAAGTTTAAAGTATTTTATTTGGATGATAATATTCGTAATGACGATGGTCAATATGTAATGGAATTTCCTTAACTACTAAATGGTTCAAAAATTATTTGCTTGAAATGTTCGTGGCCAAAACTTTTCTGTGAAAATGTTTTCAGTCAGAATGCATCCTTTTGCAAGCAGTAAATGTATTGGAATTAAATGACCATAGCAACAAAGTTGAAAGTTCATATTACATATTATATTTTGTAGCAATTGATGGATTTGGTTGATATGATGGTAGCCAGAAGCTTGCTTGAACACGTTGAGAAAAAAAAACAATTTTCTTGTAGACTTCTATCCAATTTCATTTCTAGCGAATTTCTAGTTCCATACAAACTATGAGAATCTTAACCTGAGGCAGGCTCGTTTTATTGACTGCATACACAAAAGTTAACTGACGCATGAAAACGGTAAGTTTGAACAAGCTAAAATGGCATACAAAGGAAAACTGATAGAGGAAAAATCGAAAAATAAATTTAATTCTTACAGCTTTGTCTAAGTATTAAATACCACATACATATTTAATCACTTCACCAAATAAAGCTTTTCTGTTGTCAGTCTGTTTTGCAACCCTAAAGTTCAAATAACATGTACAATGTACACATAATGAACTATAAATATAAATTATTGGTCCTATCCCCGACATGGTAAGCTGATTTACCGTGAAAATTTTCCTTCATATCTGATATTTATGCTATATATAGAAATTTACCATCTATCATGCCAACCGCTGCAATAATGTCAGCTTGTGAATTTTTAAACGAAGACGACGAGGGTCTTTAAAAAAATGCTCCGTAGTTCTTAATTTGGTCCTATTATTATTGCCTTGTTTTGTCTTGTGTTCGGTTTCGGCTGAAACCCAGTGACAAGTGTACGTGGCATCCAAGACATCATGCTATTATTCTCATTCTTTCTTCATTTTTACTCATTTCAAAGCAATGATCATGATGATGATGAATAAGCTGTGCTGCTCGCTCACTACTCCTGTATAAGGAATAAGGACTCGCTTCTACAAACTGATGATGATGAAGATTTGCAGATATAGAAACAGTCTACGTGATCAGATCAACTTGGTCGAGAGAAATGCAGTTTGTGTACTTACAACAACTACAACAGCGTAGGGCACAGACTATGCAGACTTGTTAAATTGCGCCATGTGCATTTTACAACAGTATTGTTGTTTTTGTTGCAACTATGTACTTGCAACTCTACTGCAAAGTTGCACACGTAATGCTTCGCAGAAGAGATAAAGGAAAAAAAGAGGCACGAAGAAGCACACGGTCAATAACTGTTGTTTAAAATGAGTGCAGGAACTAGAATCTCAATATTCCGCTATTTGGCTTATAATAATAATATGAAACCTCCCTTCTCGCTCGCCTCTCTGTAATAATGCTGTGCACACACAAAGGAACTAACTATACACACAAACATCAAATAAATAAATGTACATTACATTATTATCGTCATCATCACTGACTACATTAACTATTTTTTTGTGCCTGATACACTGTTGACGACGACTGATGACTACGAGACGATGATGATGACTCTGACTCTTCTAACCAAAAGCTTTATTGTTCCCTTCGTCTTTTTTTTCTTTCTGTTTGTTATTATTATGGTACAAAATGCATTATGCATCATCCCTACCTCTCTACATTCATACGTAACTAGTAAATAGTATAATAATGTTATAGTCTCCGCGTTCTACTATTATGAATAAAATTACTTTACTACCCAGGAAAAACCAACCCTGAAAACTACCATCATCAACTATATAGCATCCGTGAAAGCTTACTCACTTAAGTGTGTGCTTAGTACTTAGCCTATTATTTTAAATATTTCATGTCATTTACGATTATGCGTCTTCCTTTATGCACGCCTACTTGTTTGTGCATGCATTTCTCTGTCTGACTGGCAAACAAAGCCAAAAGGAAGGAAAAACAACAACAGTTTTTTTATAACACATCATATTATTCGTTTTGTATACGCGCCCTAAAGTGCAGAGAGCAATTTAAATATCGAGTAGCAATATATAATACTAACGTTATATTCTGTGTTATTATTATTGTTTCAATTATTAGTAGTACAGTACCAACATCTTTTGTCAGTCTTTTGCGTGTACAGTCGAGAGAGCGTCAATGTACCAAAGTCAACTCATGCACGTTACTCTACTCCTGTTATCTCATTTTCGCACTGCGAATATATGGGTTTCCTCGCATATGTAGTTCATTTAATAGTTTAGTATCTGATGATGATGCTATTTACTATAGTACAAAAAAGCAAATCGTCTAGTAGAGGTTTGTAACAACAAGAAAACTAATTACAGACACCACTGATTGTTGTGTACATTATGCTTTCGCTTCCCAGCTATATAGCATCACCAGTATTACGACTGGGGCTTTTCCTGCTCCCACTTATTATTATTATTCGATAAGACCTGTTTTTAAAGAAACAATGAGTTTCATCAGCGTTTAAAATATATATTGACTTGTGTGCATTGATGCAAATTTTGAGGAAAAAACATGTTGGGAGGCTAACAACAAAAACTACTTACCTCATTAGAACTATTACGTGGTCTACTCCTTTTGCTATAAATCAAGTTCACGCTTCCTTCGAACAAGTAGAATATTTATTGAATGTTGAATCACCTCGGGAGGTTGGATTTTGACGAGATGAAATCAAACAGCAGAAAATAGACTTTAAACGTAAAATGCACACTATAGTAATCTTAATAAGCGATTGTGTTGATGTGTCTAACTAAATTGAACAAGATAGCAGAAAAAAGCAGTCCACAGTTGATTGCTGTTTTAATGTAGCAAACAACGCGCTTTTTCCGCACAGATATAAACAACGGAAATGTTTGCAATATTGCAAAAAATATCATGAATGTCATTTCTCGTCACAAAGTCGTCATACATAATATGCTATATAAAATTTTATTAATGCTCTAGAATTTTTATGGCAAACGGGATAAAATATATATCTATTTTTAGTCATATTTATACGTGCTCGATGCAAAAGTTCACTTGCATTTAGATAATGGAGCAAACTAGAAAAATACGTATGTATCCTTTCTGGCCTATAGCAGGGCATGTTTAACGATACAGATAATCCGGGTAAGAGCATATATACGCACCTGAAATGTTGATTATTTAAAAAATTATCAACTATACGTAGCGTTGTTTATTATCCTACACAGTCATCTCCTTGATGTGGAACGTATGAGACTCATATAAGCTCTGCAAATGTTATCAAAAAAAGTTGCTATCAAAGTCATCAATGCAAAATGCTGAACGCAATTTCCCAGTTTTGCAACATGTGTTGTGGGATGGTGATTTTCTTGTTGAATCACATGAAACCTGCATGGTTTTGAGTTTGCAATTATGTAGGATCAAACCTTGGTTTCGCTACTGACTTCCATAGTTGGTAATGTGAAGTCGGCAAAAGTTGTCATCATATTCACTGATCACGTGTAATCACAAAGGTTTTTTTGAGTCTTTATTTAAATTGTTGAACGGAGCAATCTGTTAATGTTGTAGGTCGACTTTTCATGGATTTTCATGGTTTTACCAACTATCTACATGGAAAGTATAGATATTAGATATACTACAGCTAGTATGATAGTATGTACTACTTTAATCAGCTTGAAAGCATGAATTAATTATTTAAATGTGTTTCATTCTGCTATTGGCCATTGTGGCGATGGACTATTTACAAAACTTTTTTTTCACTTGCATGCATGTCAGCATTTGATAAGCAAACGTATTATTGGATTGGTTATAGTTATTTAAAACGCAATTATAGTGACAATATCTTACATACCACTCACTCTAATCTCAGAAAACATGCATAATATGGTCAGTCATGCCATAAAAATATGAAATATTATGTTCGACTTTGACTGCACAAACAATGATCAAAGTTATCTACATGTGTCACAAGAATCAAACATTTTAATTCACTCGCTGATAAGGAGATAAATATGATTTGATTACAGGGCTAAAATATAGAAAGTCATACTGCCCTACCACCACTAATCTTAAAATTCACTACAATAATTCATTTGCATAGTATGTAAAATGTTCATGAACGTTTGAATGTCCTTCGTTCGTTGTTAGTTATTGCTATGTGTGATGTTCTTTTTGAAAATTTAAGTTTACCTGACGGTACACGCTCGTCATCGTTGAAGGTTTCAATCAGACATACTTTATGATGTGCCACCTTTATGGATTGCTAAGCAGTGAAGCTTTATGTTCATTTTTGCTGCGGACATACTATGACTCAGTTGTTATTTATTTTCACGCGCTTTTCGATCAGTATAACTTACAACTCAGTCAGTTTTCAATTATTGCATTTTGTTGTTTTTCTGAGAATGGGAACCCACATTAAGGTTTTTCATATTTCATACTTGATGAATCGATATAATCGTTTTCTCTGAGTCGCAGCACTGGAAATGGCAATTTGCTATATAGCAAAGCTATATTCCTTTCATGCTTCTTGCATTCATTTTCGTTCATGTGTTAGTATTTGCTTGTCGTTGTTGATGTGGTCCTCTGAATTTGCTTAATTGCTTCGTTCCATTTTATGATAAACGATATAATTTTTCTCGCACTAGAGCTCAGCTCTTAACCGCTGTTAAATTATTGTTTGTAATTTCATCACGTGTTTGTTAGGCAGTTTGCATATTGCAGTAGTAGCCTCATCATATTAAACTTTTGATTTGCTTTTAAAAGTTGCAAAATCCTACCACAGTTGGTTGGGTTGACTGTGTGTAT
>JAHZMV010004390.1:0-14206 GCA_027743765.1 Coecobrya sp. COE2 | reverse complement strand
TGACGGGAATTTATCTCCACCATCATGATGTTAATTTCCTCAGTTGGAACGTCACGCCGATTTTCTTCCTTTCTCAACCAAACGGTTAATGCATCTAACTTCAGGGTAAATATACAAGTGATAATTTCATCCAAGAATTATACCTACATGTATATAAACTAACATGCACGGATATTGACGTTGTAGGATATTTTAGGTTACCTGACTACAAACGTCGGCCGCGAATACAAACATTGTGATTGACGAAAGAAAATTAAACAATAGTCCAACTTGAGAATGGATATTGGGTGTCGTCAAGGCAAAGTCCAATCCATAAGAACTTGCCAGAAGTGTGATGACTAATTTCATCGTAATGAGGGAACCAACCGATTTATTAATTATTTCACACAACTCACGGACTGATTTATAAGTGGAATATATGTCTGTCAATTTCTGTGAATGTAATTTTCCAGATTCTAAATGGGATGAGATAATAATTGACGAATCTGACATATCAGGAGACTGATTGTGTCCTATCGATCTCTTACAAGTTACTCCAAAGTCGGATTTAACGCTTTCCGCCAATTGATATGTTGTCGTCCACAGTATTAGGACAACTGATATTAGAAGGAAATCCGCAGTAAAGTGATGGAACATACACCTGTTTGAATTTTACAATAAAAATAACACGAGCAATACGAAATTAAACCAAATACCGAATAAAGCTATTAAAATAAAAATATCATATATTTAAAATAATTAACATTTCTGGAATTGCAATCGCTCCAATCACGGCAAAGAAGTAATCCCTACCAGACATACTATGTAGTTCTGTAATATTCGTATTATCTGTCAATTCGTCTTGGCAGAACATGGAACGTCCAATGGAAACCAATCTTTTGCTCCAGTGTATGTTATCCCGCATTGAAAACGGATCAATTGTATACTCGATGCCATCATACAATCCGTCGATTATAAAAATTATACAGAGTAATCGAATAAAGTATTTGTGTTGCAGCTGAAAAATACAAGTTTTAGTTTCTAAATATACATATATACATTGTGTGTATGTACTCAGTGATTAATTAAACAATCAAACGTAAGATTGAGATTACTTTATTGTTCCTCTTGTTTAGTTCGCCATGTGTTTCCATCCAGTCAACGAAATCCACAATACTAAGAAACATAGATTGTTCCGTCCATATTTTTTTCAAAAAAATAAGCATGTACATTGCAACACTTAACCGTGTAAGTAGAGCAAAATATTTTACTGGAGATGCGTTTTCTCCAGTCAGGAGAACCCAGTGGACTTTTATTTGGATCAGACTAGAATATGTTGCCAGTATATTTAAAGCAGCGCATGGAAGCATTTGAAAAATGTTTCTTTTAACTGAAAAGCTTGTACCGTCATTGGCGTTATTTGTCTTTACAAAGCGAAAAGGGCAGCCGAGTATGTAGTATGAAAAGTCAAAAGTTGTGACAATGAAGTTGGTCTTACAAGGTATAGTCACTAACTGTCTAATGGGTAAAAAATAATAATAAGTCAATTCTGGGTCCATTTTTTTCGCAGAATTCGATACTGCATGCAGTTTTCTGTAACACCAATATCTGCCGGTGTTACAGCATATTTTCTATACTTGGTTGGTATAAATCAGCAACGAAACCTGTCAAGCAGTCAGTCTAACGAATCCAAAGTTAGTTTTCTTATGCTGAATTAATTGAAAAGATTTCTATATTTTCCTGCTTTAAAAAGTCAATTTCCACTAATAAATATTCCTCAAACAGGATCTGCATTATATAAATACGAATCATATTTCGGGATGTATAGCACAAGTCTGTGGTTGAATAAGTGCAAGCCAATTTGAGTTACTTAATTGAAATTTGATAGTTTTTGTTGGAAAGAGTTTTCGAAAGCTTACCAGATGATTTCTTTAACTTAAACTAAATATAGATTAATATTATGCACATGTAATAATAACTAAATGCATGAATTGATAAGTGACCACAATCAACATTTTACTAGTGTTAATTAATTTTATATTTGTAATATTGAGGATTTTCGTTATAAACCATGCAATGCAGCGTGCTTTTCCGAGGTAATTGAATTTTGTATGTGGCATTAAATGTTACAATTGCCAAATCTCCGCGAGCCAGGTAGAATAATTTGGGTTTCATTTTTCAAATCTCCGCGAGCCAGGTAGAATAATTTGGGTTTCATTTTTAATTAATAATTTCTATAAGCATTAATCGATTAAATTCACAAATCGTTGGCTGTTCGATATAATGATATTCTCTCTCTAAATGTGTATATATTTTGTCGATCTTGGCTCTCTAAAATCAATACAGCAATAACACATAAAATAGTACTGCTAACTATCATTTTATGTTGTCTAAAAATTCACAAAACATTGCGTGGATGGATAACTGCATATATTAAGTTGGTAGTATGTATTGTCCGGGTGATTTTGACTAGGAACCAAACAAGGCTAGTTATTAAATCCCTGTGGAAAATAGAATCTAATGATAATAAACGAGGCATAATAATAATCCTGAAATCTCATAGATGAGCTTCTTGTTGAACCCCAAGTTGTTTTTCATAAATTTGCATGAAATCCGGTACCACAATTGCGAATGCGACTTATCACGACCTCCTAGATTCCAGACGACGTCTCATTAGAAATAGACATTTGCTGATAAATCTTATCATTTATTTAAATCCAAGAGAAAATATTTCTCCAGCAACAATAAGTTTTCGGCAAGGGGCTTCATTTATATCAGCACAAAATATAACATCTGCCTCATTATTAGCAACGAGTTTGAGCTGTAATATTATAACAAAGTAGTGACGGAAACTATTATTATAAAAATGAGTAGAAAGATAAAATAAGAAAAACCGTTATCGGTTCAAGGTCCCCAAACCCCCAAGATGTACGCCCTTCATTTTTTAACTTTTCATTTAGCTCTTTCGTCATAACAACCGATGCGAATCAAGTGTTTGCAACACACGTTATTTCCCCTAGTGAAAATCTTGCCAATGGATCATAGGTAAATAAAGTTAAGCAATTTGTACAAGATGGATAACAAAAATCTGTTGTATACATAATAATTATCCTGTGGTTTCAAACTGCAAAAAAATACCGGAGGCCAAACCTATAACCCTAGTCACGCATACAATTAAGAGACGGCTTTAAAGTTGTTCAAGAAGGACCTCTATTACATTTGTAGCTGCTGTGGCCGCGAAGTATACCATCAAAAGTACAATATTGTCATATATTAACTTTAAGAAGTTGGAGATTAAAGTAAACCCGAACAAGAACACACCATCATAGGTCAGAGACCAGGTGCAACTTGACATGTGTTCAAAAAAGGTCGCTGCAAGGAATTGGTTATTGTAGATCAATCCTACATACCATGGAACCCTCGAGATGTTCCAGGCTAGAAAAATTCACTCGCCGACTCCTATGGAAATATGTATCATACCACCAGAAAATGCAACCAAAAGCAGAGTTTTCAACGAGAATCCTGGTTTGGCAAGAGGTTGACGAAAATTCACCTTTCGGAACCGTTTGTTTCAGGACAAGAGTACTGGCATGGAATGCATCAGAAGGTGTTTCCTTCCATTCATCGATGGTAATCATCCCCGCAGTGTAGTTTTGTGTTGGACGGATATGGCAACGACACATTTTGCGAGTGGAGTGATCTGATGTTCAAGCAAGGAAGGATTCTGGTTTATGCCAAAAATGAAAACCGCGCCCAAATGTACCGTACGCTAGACGGATTGAGCTTTTGAGCATTATTTAGAGGCAAACTACTATTGGAAACCAAAGCCGCCAATATTTATTCGAGATTTCAAACCGCGTGGAAGAAAATCAGACGGAAAGTAGCCATGAAGGCAGGATAAACTGTAATGGATAGCAACTTCAAAACCCTCCGTAATATCGGATACAATGGTATTCATGATAATGAGACAATTTGAGGAATACACTTAAATGCATGTACTATTTATTGGTGTCAATAATTACTCAAGAAATCAGTACGTAATTGCTTTGGAAACAGTACCTAAAACGTAATAATAGTTTGCGCCACCCCGTTATTTATGTTTATTACATAATATGTTTTATCAATAGAAATCGTTATGAAAAGCAAATTAATAACATTCAACAGGCGTGAATGTAAATAATTTTCTACGTTTGAATACATTTATTACCATTACCATTTATTACAATTATTATTTCAATCATGTTTGATTAGTCTATTATTTAAATTCCATTGTATTTATATTAGATAACTAGTAACGCCATCTAACACCACACACACAAACCGATAACGACTCTTGCGCAAAACAAAAAAGGGCAACAAAAGTCAGCTGTCTTTGAATTTTCTGTCATGTGAAGCTATTCATGTTATTAAAAGTAGTTCAAGTAAAAACATTTTTACTGTGTTTTTAATAAAATGTAAGTAGTTTGAGCAGAAAACGATTGCAAGTTTTAGCAATTTTTATTCTCACTAGTCTCCTCGGTTCATCAGTAATCGTAATTTTTCCAAAACCGTGCCTCGTTCATTTTAGAAAATATTTCTTAATTATTGTTGCTGCAAGTTTTGAGTAACTGTTTTTCGCCAAAAAAATCTACAAATAATCATTACTTCCGGAATGTGAGCTACCGATTTTAATTAATTTTATTGTTATAATTTGCAGTGTCCTGTGTAAGTGAGATCTAAAATTCATTTACTGCAAAATGAATACTTCAAAAGTTGTAAATTTATGCCGATTGGTGTTGCAAAAGGCAATTAAAAAATATGGTGATCCCATGGAACTGGCTGATGCGAGTGATGAACGGGAAGAGGAGGGCCTGGCGGAAAATGTTTTGACAACAATTGAGGACTTGTGCTTCAATGATTCATCGCTTATAATTATGGAGACTTTGGATTTTGACGAGGATTGGGATTCCGATGATGAAGAAGGAGAACCGGAAGAGGAAGTGACTGACAGTCCACATTCCCAAAATGTGAGTCAAGAATGGGAAGAAGTGCAAATTGGAAATCAAAAGTATTCCCTAGACGTCATGACCAACGTTTTAAAGTTTTATGATAAATGCTAATCCAAGGCCTTCAAGCAAACATCCAATCGTTATCCATTCATAAAGGACTACAACACAATTTACCGTTTCCGGGAATACGTAGCAAACAACGGAAGGAAAGTGGATAAGTTCAAGAAATTGGAAGAACATGTGATTAAGAAATTTTTGGATGCTCGTGATGCATTGGCTTGTGTTTCGGAAAGGGATTTAATTAGATGGGGAATGGCAAAAGCTCGTGAGTTGAACTTAAACTTCCAGGCTTCCCGGGGATGGCTGCACTTGTTGAAGAAAAAGGCTAGGATTGTGTCTAGAAAGATCACCAAACTGACAACAAAGAAGGAAGTTATGAATCTGGATACAACTATTGAAACCGGAAAACTGTTTGTGGAAAAAATTAAATCTCGCATTGTAGGCCTACCTACTGGCTCTCTCTGGAACTTTGACCAATCCAGCTTTAATTATGGACACAGCAATATGCGAACACTATCCAGAAAGGGTGAGAAAGAAACTCTAATGTTGGTCAATTCGATGAATGCTGCAACTCACAGTTATTCCGTAATGCCGCTTCTTTCAATGGATGGAAAATTGGCGAGTAAAATGCTGGTCTGCTTGCAAGAAACGGGAGGAGATTTTGGGCCAAATGTGATAAAGGGAATAAAGGTTCCAGTTAACATTTATATTTGTTCTTCAAAGTCAGGAAAATTGGACAAGAAGATTATGAGAGAATGGATTAATAATTACGTCAGTAAGTTGTCACCGAACGAAGCGATAGCACTTCTGTATGATTCGTGGGCTGGCCAAACGGACACCGGGATTTACCGAGAAATTCCAAATTTAAAGTTTGTTGAGCAGATTTCTCCGAAGACGACGCAATGGTTTCAACCCCTGGATACCTATTTCTTCAGGCAATACAAAATAGTTAAAAGGCGAATTTGCGACCGTGTGATGCTTGATGAGGTTCAAATTGACTTGGAGAAACGTCAGAATGTGTTGTTGTTGCAATCTCTCATATATAACCAATTCCAGTCTTCAGTGTTTCAACCAATGTTACGCTATTCGTGGTTTAAATGTGGATACATTGAGGAACGGGCTGGATATTTCATGAACGCGAACGAAATTCTCTTTGAAATTGGGGACAACGAGTGTGAAATTACTGGCTGCACAAACGACTGCTTTATTTGCTGTTCACATTGCCGCAAATATCTTTGCATTCAACATTTTTTGGTGGACAATCATTACCATAAAGTGTAAAACATTGTGTTTTCTACTGTATATTTTATAAAAATGTTCGTATAATTTATCGATTTAATATTTTCTCAATGATATAAAATATGTGTGTAAACAGTGATTACATGATGATTTGCAATGTTATTTCTCCTTTAAATGTGAAATCTGTACCACAGGAAATAAGTTCACTAATAAAATCATATGTATATATGTACCAAAACTACTAAACCACTGAATTTTATTTATATGTTCATAAAATATATTTATTTCTTGGAACATATTTTTGAGGATTTAAATAACATACCAGCCTATTTTGCCACGGTATACAATATCTGGAAATTGTTTTGGAAATAAAGTACACAAAGTCTTTAAAAAAATTCCATCAATAAATTGTTTCACATTTTTAATAAAAGCCACATATCAGTAGAGACGGCTATCCTTAAAATATTTGCAAAACCAATTACCATTATGTATAAGTTGATTTTCTTGTTTTTACTTTCTACGAAATTTAGAGGATTTGCAAAGACTGATTTTTAAAATTTGATAATGATTTCTTTTAAACTGTGAAGCGTTCCACATAGCAAGTGGAGCAATTGGGTTTCAAGTAAATTAACCGAAACGATTCTCTTGAAAAACGGACCTATATAAAGTAACTTAAGTTAAAAATAAACTACTATAGGGATTAATAGATTAGTTATATACTTTCCCGTATGTCTAATATGTATGTTCGCTTATGGATGTTGTCACAGCTAAAACATTGGTGTTATATTTGTTAATACCTACAAAACATAATGGTGCATTGAATGTTCAATATAAAATTAACACATTACCTATCAAAAGTAGACGGAGCAAGCCGGAAAGATGATAAATAATAACAAATCGAACCAATCCATATTGTGTTGAAATCGCAGGGCTATGTTAAATGTGTTAAGTATTTAATTGCTTTGATTTGTCAGAAAGTATGTTTAGTTTTAGATTTGCATCGAGTTGATTAAGTATGCAATCAACTATAAGATAATTTAATGGAATACAATTATTTTTTAAATTTAAATTTCTACAAGCGATTTAATGTATTTTATTTATTTATTGGTTGTACCCACTAATGCGTCTTAAGGTTTTGAACTTTTCCTATCGCAAGGATTTACGTTCAAACTGAATTAGCGGCTAAACCAACCGTCGGACGAAAGTAAACTTTGTATGATCACAAGAGACGATGGACCTCGTATGCGCTTATTGGCTGACACGTTGAACAGATAGTATGTTTTGTATTGGTGCTAAATAATTAACCGACTATATATCTGATAACGCGGGTCAGTCCAGGCGCACGAAAAGTTTACTTTGAAATATTAAGGAGCCAACATGTAGTGTCAAAGCAAATATTCTTTATAATGTGAATATTTTTGAAATTGCCTCGACGGATTATGATTATTTATACACAACATTCGTCGTTGCAGAACTTTATGTCAACTTAACGACTTGGGGCTTGTGCTATCGATTTAACATTATTAACATAATTCCAAATTTAATTTTGTAGCCACATGCATGGTGGTGTTGTTTGTCATTTTCGTTGTCATCAGTCGAAAATACTTATGGTTTGTTTGATAAGATTCACGTGGTCAACGTATTTATATCTTACCTATATATATAAGTAAACTGCCAAATTGCACTATCACGTTAATACAGAAGTTACTGGTAAATGAAAATACGACACAAGATTGATAATTACAAAATTCGAATATAATGTATGGCGGGTTCCTACTAACTGAATATTAAGCAGCACATGATTGCAAAATATTTTAGCCATATTGTTCATTTTAAAGCTTCTAATATGGTAAGCTGGTACATGTAGTTGACATGGTATTTGATCTTATAATGGGTATAAAAGTATAAAGGCAATAAGTTGTCATGTATTATTCACACGCTTGTCCAACATGTACGTCTTGGGATGGGCCTGATTTCTTATTTCTATCGTTTAGCGCTAAAATACTAAACACGTTTGACATTTGCACTTTTAAAATTTGAATTGGTGATTTATTCTTCACTAACTATTATGATGTTACTACGAGACAAATTATCAAATTAAATTTGTCAAATTAATATTAAGGTAGACAATACAATAATTTCTTTACAATTGTTTAAAGTTTTCTTGATATATTTTGTTGTATAATCTATAACTATCCCCTAACATATCTAGTTCAATTGAAATCAAACAAATATATTTATATTTACTTTCATTTCATGGTACTTAGTTTAATGGAGTATTTCTACAATGGCAGGGTCATTATAAGTTTTTGAAATGATGTCGAAATATCATTTTGTTTTATTTAAAGTAAATAGAAGTGATTATTCTAGAGATATTACCAGAGAAACTGTGCAATTCATTAACTAATATGCGTAACTTGGACGGATTTTATACTTTAGGTTAGTAAAGGATGTCTCCAATTGTGTGTAATAATAAGTAGAACACTAACAAGTTATATTGTTAGGTTTACATATCGATAAAAATTGGCATTAAACTTGGGATTTTAGTTTACATACAAAATCTATTTATGCCATTATTTATGCTGAAAAATATATTTAGTAATTTTTTGACTTGGATGACAAATTTGACCGAGAGCATGGATTCGAAAATATGCTGTACATGCACCAAATGTGTGTTTTACAGAAAACCGAAAACAGGGTCGAATTCTACGTGAAAAAGTGACCCAGAATTAGTTTATCATTAGTTTGTATCAGTTAGACAGTTGGTGACTATACCTTGTTAGAGTAGGAAGAGGTATTTGATGGTTGCGCGTTTCTCATTTTGCATTTGAATTTCGTCAAATCAATTTCCCAATATATCCTTGCTTTTCGGTGTAATCCGATTATCTGACTGCATTTTCAATACAGAGAATTGTAAACTTTCTGATTTTGTCGTGTCCTTTTAAAATAATTTACGCTTCATTTAATCTTTAGATTCAAATGTCGACTGAATGACAGCGCTTTTTAGAATGAGCTTTTGGCAGCATACCCAACTAAACTGAAATGCAACCATTTTAATGAACATCAACCATTCTTATTGTCAAATTAGAGGTATTATTTTAACAAACGTTACACAACAAATTCAAACTATCTATCAGTAGAAAATAGTAGGAAAACATACCTAATTGAAATCTGCTATGAAATTGTATGCAAAAAATTACTGAGTTGTATAGACTGTGTGTCTTCTCTTGAAGTAATATGTATGTGCACCATGCTTATTGTAAACACTATACGTTGCCTCGTTGCGTTTTCTCGAACCGTGTATGATTTAAAATAAGTTGATGTTCCAACAGTTTATAAGGCCATTCTTAAATAAATGGCACACACCTTTACAAACAATTTTTTTTTGTTACGGCACATTTTTTATAAAACTTGTGGTTACAGGGGTGTTTTGTTTCGGTTGAAACATGGGCCAATCAATATATCTTTTTTCGCATTGCCTATTTTCTTCTGAATGATACACCATCTGAAAAAGCAAACTCTGTAGATTATCATACGTGCTTATCTGAAGACAGTTCGTCAATAGGTGGCCACAGGGCCACCGTAACTAGAAGCCATCATTTATTTGCTTTCCAAAAGCCATATTCGCTGAATCTTTCCTTGCAAATAATTACTCCTTATGGTACTTCGAACCTATTCGAAATGACTTCAGGTGATTTTGTAGGCGTTTCTCCTTCATTATTATAGATATACAATATTTTTTTACTTGAATGCATTTTTGTAGTCCCTGATTTTATTCGTTTAAAGCAAGGATCTATGCATATTATTGTAGCTTTCGTGCACTATTTGCCCATAAATCTTTGTGGATGATGCAACGGATAGTACCTCTGGTACCTATGCATGGTTTGAACACGTGGGTTAATGTTGGATGGATTTCGTTTGCTATCGCCAAGCCCATTTTCCTAAAGACGGCTCAACTACTGTATCTTGGACTCCTATCAAATGTTGGTGTGGATTCTAGTACTGCATTAGCTACTCCCTGTTTGCCAGTTTTTTAACTCACTCATTAAATAATGCCTCCAACAACGACGAACCATTGCATTATTAGAGTTTTATATGCTATATTTAGATTATTCTGGTCTAGGAAACTAGAAAATTGATGCCTTCACTTCCGGTGTCACTATTGGCGCCATTTTTACAAACTGGATTTTGACAAGCATGTATAACAATCTACAGAGTTTACTCTTTCATATGGTATATCATTCACAAGAAAATAACCAATGCGAAAAAAGATATTTCGATTGGCCCATGTTTCAACCGAGAAAAAAACCCTCTGTATAAACAAATATCTAAATCGTTACAAACGACATATATTTACGTCCGCACGTGGAACTTGTTATGTGACCATTTTACGATCTCGCACTTTGTATGATTTATTTAATATTTCTTATGTCTTGTTCCGAAGGTTTTTACTACCATTCTTGATCAATCGCCAAAGACACTTGTACAAACAAGTTTGCTCTGTTATGGCACATTCTGTTTGTTTCCAAAACTTTAGAGTTTGTCAACAAATTCCAAATAATTATCATTCTTACTACTAACGATATTCTTAACACGCATTCATTTTTGTTTACTTGTATAATTATTGACATTGCCTCAGCTCACGCAGTAGACAAAAGTAAATATTGCTATCTAAACATCATCGATCTATCATATTGGCATAACAAAAAAATAAATTGGCAAATACCCGAAGTGGCAATATTTGCTGTACATTTTCGAATTTTAACCTGCCATATTATACCTTCAGTATCCCATAGTGCACAAAGTCCTGATATTCTAAGTATACTTTCTTGATAATTACCGACTTAAAAATCCGTATTAGTCAAAATTAGTTCTAAAGAACCATTATAGTAGACAACGTGTATAGCTAATATCGACTTAAAATTATAGATAGTTTCAAATTTATTGCTGCAATCTTAGTAAACGGATTGTGTACAATTGCAAAAAACTGGAGGTGGCCGCAAATGATTATCTTTCTGTCGAGTTTGTAGACAAATTATGAAGTAAGTTACGACTGTTGCCACCACCTGGAAAGATAAATGGTTTAGTATAAAGTTATCTATTGAATCTATTCCCATCTATAAAATTTATTTTAACATGTAATCTTGGAAAATCAGAGCTTACATTCCATAAAACTGGATACGTAATAGTAAAGATGTTGCTCCCCCTTATTCCGATTCGTCTTGCATTAATCTCGGCCAGCATGATATTAGTTTCATCTTTTGGTATGCCATTTCTATTTGTGTCCTTCCGTAGCCAATAGACAAACGCATCTAACTGCATAAAGTATTATGAGACTGATATTAAATGGGTGTATACTATCACTGAATATGGATCTACAATGCAAGTGGTGGCATGCGAGATGTTTTTATTGATTCATATATTTCACCTGACTACAGGTATCCGCCGCCATTAGAAATAGAATGATTGAAGTTCCTATGACAAACCACAATTCAATCTTGTATGAAATACTAATTTCAAACTGCACAGCATCCATACCAGTTGATTGGAACATTATGACGTTGGCCAATTTAGCAGTTATAAGAGATCCAAAAGTCCTACTGACCATTTCACATAAATCACGGATAAATTTGTAGTAAGAATACACATCTTTCCACTTAAAACTATTAACAGTTTTATTATCTGTATCAGATAAAATGACAAATAAAAAAGGTGATAAGTCAGTTGATTTGTCGTTCCTTTTTTGTCTCTTATTCATTTGATCAGTGTCAGATTTCAGCCGTTTCGCAATTTGGCATGCCATTGTCCAAACGGTAACAATAACTGTTATCAGTATGAGATCAACATAGTAAATAAGTAGAACCCTGTTGATTTAAAAACATAAAAATCAGTAGAATGCATTTAATTAATCTATATGCATAGCTCCTTTACCGTACTGGAATATGGTACTCACCATGCAAAATAACTTATCGATGCACACAGCGCAAAAATATAATCTAAACCTGATAACGTATCTGCAACGGCAATTTAATTTTTCTGGATTGCACTTCCCATGAAAAACATATCACGTCCGCTGGCGATCAAATCCCTGTTCCACATGGTATTACTCCACACGGATACTGGGGCAATAGTGAGCACAGTCCATTGGTACAATGGGATGATAGTAACAATAACGCAGATTAAAACAGCCTGGCATTTATTTTGGGACTGAAATAATGTTTAATTTTATTTATGTGGCTTCTTCAAATATTTAATACTAAAAAATAATACCATATAGAGCTTAGCTTATTAGTTTGTTAGCATCACTTACATTTTTGATTCCTATTTGTAGTTCCAGCAATCCGATAAAATTTGCAATGTCTTCGATTTTGGATTTTTCCGTCCAGACTACCTTCAAGAAGATGATCAGGTATATCGTAATAGTTAACTCTGTTAATAGTAAAAAATATGGAACCGGAGACGAATTCTCACTAACTGAAGATGAATGAAATGGATTTTTAGTTGTGGCAAATGTATAATATGCCGCCAAGGAATTTAAGAAGCCACAAGCAACAGTTTGGAAAACGTTGCTTCTAATACTATATCTCCGAGGATTGTTGCAGATATTGTTTTCCTCAAACCGGAAAGGACAGCAGAGTAGATAGTATGAAAAATCAAAACATGTGCGTAGCAAGTGAACCTGCTGATGAACTAATTTATTTGTTCTAGGATAGCATCCCTTTTCGACAGGTTCCGTATTTTCTGATTTTGAAGGTATCATTTTGTTTAATAAGTAATATCAATTAATTACTTTTAATGTATGAATGGTAATGTCAGAACCCAATCATGCTGAGTTTATCCAAACAAATTTAAAAAATAATTTGAAATATCACTACTTGCATTCGAAAATGTTCATGTTTAATTTTACAGCTAGAGATCACAGAGAGTTCACTGATATTCATGAATGTTTATACTTAAATCTGGACAAAGTTCCTGGCTGTGATGGAACAAATATTCATATTCGACTTTTGTGCTCAGAATATAAAATGTCCATATGTCTAAATGTCCTTGTATAATCTGTCGGTTGAAGTCCACTGAGGTGAAACGCAGCAAATCACATTAGAAATAATAGATGACAATTCGGATGTAGTGAATTTATTTTCACCTAGTTTATAATTAATTGGTTAATCATCATTTGTCAAGTCTACTTCATGTTTACCCAACTTGGCTAAACAAATGAAATTACTATAATTCCAGCTATTTTATTATGCAATGTGTATTTTATGTAGTAATTGTAAATGGCAATGCAATTCTTAAAACATATATCATTCGATATGAATGTACAAAACCGTTTATTCATTTAACGAGATTTAAAATTATACAGTCTGACGTTCGGGCTTCCACAAATTAATTGTTGCTCTCGAGTCCAGAGTGGGGTTTGGTAGCTATAATAATTAAATTTCAATAAACGTTGCACTGGGAAAAAGTTTAGATCTATGATAATGTTTTATTACTAATGTTTTAGGCGTCTAATACGATCACGTTCTTGAATTGGGTCAGGGTTTCAAAGAAAATGTAGAATGTCCAATGTAGATCAAATGCACCAATATTTCGCTTATATTAATGATATTACAGATTTGGTGCAATTGAATGAGGAAGTATAGGCGAATCAAGGTTTTATAATTGCTTAACTATTTTCATTCCGTGTTTGTAGACAAATGATAAAGTAAG
Organism: Coecobrya sp. COE2; assembly: GCA_027743765.1. Taxonomy (NCBI): domain Eukaryota; kingdom Metazoa; phylum Arthropoda; class Collembola; order Entomobryomorpha; family Entomobryidae; genus Coecobrya; species Coecobrya sp. COE2. The sequence goes on along the minus strand of JAHZMV010004390.1, from coordinate 230 downwards.
TTATCACAGTTGACATAACCTAAAGAAGACAGTAATCATAATTAATAAACCTGAAGAATGAAAGCGCTCAGTAATGTAAATTCATGTGAAAGCATACATTCCACAAAACTGGATAAGTAAATGTAAAGATGTTGTTTCCTCTTATTCCAACTTGGCGAGCATTGATTTCCGCAATCATGATGTTCATTTCATCCGTTGGAACACCGCGTCTATTTTCGTCCTTCCTTAGC
>JAHZMV010004389.1:0-11311 GCA_027743765.1 Coecobrya sp. COE2 | reverse complement strand
GCCTTTCCGGTTGTCTGAATCACTGTACAAAAATTTCGTAAGCGAAATATCTTTTGCCAGTATGAATTATCAAGTAGTTTTTAAAAACAATCTTGTCCTTAAAACTTTCTCTGACGGACTCCAAAGTGAACTACGATTTAATGCTGGCGGAGAAAATACAGTAGAGAAAACGATTTCCTACGGAGATCTCAAATACTAGCTTCATGGAAATAGGCTGAAGGCGCACGAAACTGGAAGCCTTGTTTGCTACAAAACGCTTTTCCATATATCCTGCCAGCTTACAGTTGAATGTCCTGATAGGGCATACAAATTAAATGCATAAGCCTGAGAAGAAGATACACATTCTCCGCAAAATCAATTTTACCTCAACATACATTACATCAATAATATACCTAAGCAAAAGTACATAAAGTAGAAATTTTATATATTATTTATCTTTTCACTTTCGACTAAATTATTTCATTAGCAATGTAGATCAATCTACAAAGAGATAACTCTATTTCATAAATTAATAACTTTTGCTTGTTCTGCCATTTAAAAAAAAGATACTTCGATAAAGCTGTACCTAAAGTTTAAATTTTGTTCAAAACAAAACCATGAATTTATGACAAGGACGGGGAGAAACACTTCCGGTGAAACTTTTGTTAGATGACATTTTTTACTATTGGACAAATTTCGGCTCACGTTGTTCGTTTCCACGGAAATGAAAGAGAAAATCCAAAACCCCGAATTACATATCTGCAGGTTTAGATAGATAAACGTAATCCAGTTAATAACTATTTTATGTATTTATTTTTATCAAATCGAATGAAACATTTATTATACTTTCTCTACATTGTATTGTATACAGTGTAATTTAGTGAGTACTGAATGCAATGAATTGAAATAGTTGAAGGGAGCAAATGAAATGTACATGTACTCCGTAGTTAAATTAAATAAATTTCTATAGTTAATATCCTTGAACCTTTAGCTTTTTAATAATATAATACGCTATTTCAGCTTTTCGTCTTTGTCAACTGTCAAACTAATCAGACTAATACTTAGTAGCGACTTAATATTGATCCACATGTATAAAATAATAACAAGTGAATCAGTCATCACTCTCCAGATGACAGATTCACTTGTCTATATCTCGGTAAATATCGGGAAATTCGCTATATCTTGGGAAATTTTCTGTGGTTCATTTAACCAGGAAGAAATATGCACTGTTTGCAAATTCAACAAGAATAGCGGTTTCATTCATTATGGCCGACAAAAGCCACAAGAACGTGTGACGATATGCATTGGTATTTCTTGAATTTTTTACAAATTACTAATACATTTTATTACGTAGCTGAATCTTTGATTTGCGTAGTTATGATTTTAGTTTGTTTGTCTGTCCGTCTCTTCACGTTATAATTATGATACGCTTTGATCGAGTTTCTGTAAATTTGATGTGGAGTGGTGGTACCATGCGGGGGTATAACCCAAAGGGAAGGGAGCCGCGAGGCTCTGGGAGTACATGAGCATCATGTTCACGTTCCATGATGTACGTAACAGCAAAACTTTTATTGCATAAATCGATAGATAGTGGATCAAAAGTTAATCGACTGTTCTTCAGAGGCATTGGTTCAACTGTAATTAATCGTTGCTGTGAGAGGTGCAATGAGGCGCCTAGAAAACATTACACACATTCAGCTACATAATAATGTTTTTCACAATGGTTTGTCATGACTAGAAATTAAAGTAGTAGTAATACTACTGTGTGTTTAAAAATTTTCTGGTGATAGTTTCTGAATAAAATGCTTTATATGAACATACATATTACATGATGGATGTTATGCAAGGCTCAATTCGTCACCCATTTTCTTTCAAAGCCCAACTTTTTCGAACATCCGAAATGAAAGCATGTGTCTCCTGTCGGAAAGCGGATCCCGTGAAGTAATAAATCCATAAATTGACTGTCGAATTCAGACAACAGGAGAGCACTATCCCGCTCCACATTTCACGATGGAATACCCTCCATATGTGTACAAACATTAGAGCAATCATTGGCCAAATGTTGCAAATAAAGAAGAAGACGCCTACTGGAATAAACATTCTTGTTGCCTGCAGCTCTTTTCTCTGTGTACAGCTCAATTTCTGCCGTTCTTTATCAACTTTCCGTACCTTTTTATAGCACAGGTAATTAAATATCATGAGTATTATAAATGGCGGCAGGTGCTCGCAAACATAAGTTGTAATAAACAATATATATGCGCTTCCGTCCCAAAGTTGATACACTTTCGTAGTGTGGAAAGTAGCCTCGATATTCCGCATGTGAAGGAGATCCAATCCGCCATCTACTTCCCCGTAAATATTTGGTACTGCGTAGAGCATTGAATATTTAGGGATATTCAGTAAAATGGGAAACACAATTACCATCGCAGCGTACACCTTGGATCTTCTTAAACTGCACCATTCCTTCGCTTTGAATGGGTATGCAATTGCAATGTAACGTTCCACAGTTACAAGACACGTAATGCATAGTGAAATGGATTTAACTGTAAAAATATAAGACATATTTTGAATCGTATATGTGTTTAAAAGTAATAATTAATTTACTTAGGATTCCTCACAAAGTAAAGCAGTTACTCCTATTACTTGAGTCCAACCCAGTACTACGACTCCTCGGCCAAACCAGTTTACTGAACCAAATTAACAAAAATACATGTATTTAGTCCAATCTCTAGTAACATAAGGTGAACTGATTGAAATTGTGTTTACCAAAGCTAAAGTAAGCTGTTGTGAGAGTAGATGCACCAATGGTTGTCAGACAAGCCATCAAATCCACCAGAGCAAGGACACAAAGAAGAAAGTCAAATGAATTTTGGGATTTTTTTCTCCGAATAATAATAATAATAAAAATGTTAGCTGCAATTCCGAGAATTCCAGTGGTAACGACCAAAGCCCAGATAACTAAGCAAATTCTATGTCCGAGTGATGTTACATCGTCGATACTCTCTCCAGTGAAATAACGTGATTCCACTTCACATTTGAAACAACGACCAATCTCTCGTTGGGAGCATCCAATCCCATTGTCTGCCATGTCGAAATCACTATAGAAACAAATAGCTGGATCCAAAAGTTCTATAGTAAAATTTGTAGGCAAAGGTTCGGAACTATTTTTACTATTATTCATATTTATTACAACTATAAACTCAACAGAATTTAACCGTTTTCAGTTTTGGTTATGCCATTGCCACTTTTTTATATGCACTAATACTATTAGTGACTGAAACGATATGTTTAAAAATTACAAGTCAGCTTTTCAAGTTGAATTTCAGTTTCCATGTAACTAACAGCAATATCTTATTTATTTTTTGACGTTTTGCGGTTAGTCGTAACAGGAAGCAACTACACAATTTTTTTGCAAATACTTCTCAAATAATAGTGGCTTTTAGTCATCAGTTACAAAGTGCAGACTTTAAATTTTGTACAAAATACTACTAAATACTATTACTATTTCCTAGTAGTATTACATATTTACACGATTTTGGTTGGTAAAATGTGGATCAATTTGATGGAAGGTAAGCTTTTAAGTTTTTTCTCACGTTGCCCTAATACCACGATTCGTATTCGGGGAACAAAGCCAATTGAAAAGATATAAACTGCTGCATAATGTTATTATGAATGAATGCATGAACTGAGTTATGTTCTTACATGTATCGTAGAAAAAATTCTCTTCTTGCTACAAATGACTCATTTGAAATGAGCATAACCAAATGTCAGTGGAAAAGCCAAGCCTGTGAAGCGTATGAAAATATTATGGTATGACCAATATGATCATGATCCCAGTGGTTAATAATCCGGAAATAAAAATGTATATTTAAATTCTATAGTTAGTTAACATGTTTATGCTTATGCATATGGACAATACTGTCATTAAATTACATAAATTAACAAAAACAAGCTTGCTGATATAAACGGCAGATTATTTATTCTTCCTTTCCACTCGTTTCCGAGTATGATTCCTTGGTTCATTTTGATTAAACATGTCCCCATTTCCTAATAGCCTTTCCGGCTGCCTTAATCTCTGTTCACAAATGTCATAAGCGCAAGGTTTTTTCCAGTGTGAATTAACCAGTGAATTTTAAAAAGTCTTGTCCTGAAATCTCTCACCACAACATTCCCTGATATGTGGACGGACTCCCAAGTGAAATGCTCTTATATGCTTACGGAGAGTATCCGGCAGCGAAAATGGTTTCCCACAGAGATCATAAATAGTAGTTTTACTGAAATCGGCTCAAGCCATATGAAACTGCAAGTCCCGTTTGCTACAAAAAGCTTTTCCGTATCCTGCCACTTCGCAGTGGAATTTTCTATCTACCTCAATTCCTTGACGGTGACATGCTCGGAGAATTTATGATAAGGTCGGGGAGACGCACTTCCAGTGCAACTTTTATGAACTGGCCGGTTTTACTTTTGGACTAATGTCAGCTCACCTTGATCGCTTTCAGAGAAAGGAAAGATAATATCTAAAGTACTTCTGATTATCTCCAGTCTTATGGTGTTAAATATACCAAGTAAATAATCATTTTAAGCATTCCTTTTTGTTAAATCACATTCGTATTCATTATTGTTGGTCTACGTTGTACACTGTGTACTTTAGTTAGTAGAGAATTGCATTAAAATAGTTGAAGTGTATGACAAAATGAAAAGAACATCACTCTGATGTTAAATAAAATTAATTTCTAAAGTTAACGTCCTTCAACCATCAGCTTTTAATTATTTATGTAATACGCTTCTGCATCAAAATACGCTTCTGTAATTTATATCTGTAATCTGTATATAAGTTATAGTAATCATATGTATTTCACCTGTCTTCTATTAAAATGATCCCCAAATTTTTTTGTTTATCAAAATAGGTGACTTTTATGGATTTATTGATATAAACTTTAATTATAGTTTAGCATTATTAATTTAATATTGAATCTAGTGTCTTGTACAACAAATTGTGAAGGATATCAGAGAAATGTGATGATTTTATTTTGTTTTTCTGAAATTTCTCAAGACGCCCCATAATTTACGTATTATGAAATTCATGCTAATATAATGAACGAAAAATCGAAGAAATCTTGTTTAAGTGTGCAAAATTTGGCAAATGGTGGGTTTTATCATGACAACGACAATTTTGTGATGCTAATACTTGATAATGATCGACTTATTACAAGTTAGCCTTTTAACAGTTTCCGCATAACTGTAGCATGAATTTTATTTATATTTGGAACGTTTTTGCGGTTCGCTTTCCAAGGAAGAAACTGCACTTTTGTTACAATTTTTTCTAAAAGGAAAGTATATTGCTGTTCATCATACGATGTGACCGACTAGAGCCACAAAAACGCATCATGTTATGCATTGGTATTTCTTAAAATTTTGCGTAATAAATTGCGTATTTACTCGCATAATTTGAGAGAGGAAGCCATTCAGATCATTTGGGTGCCAATATGATATTTAAAAACCACTAGAACAAGTGATAAATATATTATCACTATTGCCGTTTAAAGTTTCTTTCATGCATGAATAAATGTTAATATGAACTGAATATTTTTTCTTCGTCCTCATCTTGATTACGGTGGGCTTGGTACAATAGCGATAGAAAAGAATTAAAAAATTCATTGTATAGTCAATATTCACTCTGTAGGACCCGGGTGGGTAAGAATGTAAGCGATAAGTAGCTACAAAAATGTTTCAAAATTTATTTTAAGACTATTGTTGAGTCAAAATGCTTTATATTATGAAATTCTTAAATCGATGTTATGGGAGGTTCAATTCTTCCACCATTTTCCTTCAAAGCCCATTTTTTTCAAACATCCTAAATAAATATCATGCGTCTCCTGGCGGAATGCGGATCCGGTATAGTAATAAATCCGTAAATTGACTATTGAATTCAGACAACCGGAGAGCAATATGCCTATCTACATTTCACGGTAGAGTACCTCCGATATTTCAATAATCAATAAACTTACCAGGAATAAATATTCTAGTTGCTTGCAGCTACATATTTCCTCTCTGTATTGCTCAAGTTCAGTCTTTCCTCACCATTTTATAGCACAGATAATTAAATAACAAGAGCGTCCAAAATGTTTGTAGGTACTCGAACACATAAGTTGTAATTGTAATAAGCAACATCCACGAAGTTCCTTTCCAAGTGTTGAAGGTGATAAAATGTCGTTGGCTGGAAAGTATGTAGCTTCTTTAAAGAAGACTCAATCCACGGAAGAGCCTCTTGCCTCCGTACACGATTGGCCCACGTGAAGACTTGAGTAAATGGAAAAAGGAAAGATTTATGTGGCAGCCTACATCGTTGATCTCCTTAAACTACAAAAGACTCTAGGTTTGAATGGGTATGCTACTGCTTTTTGCTGTGTAACGGTCCACGGTTAAAAGTGAAAGTAATGAAGAGTGAAATGGATTTTACTGGGATTTCAACATATTATTTTTATGAATCTTAAACGATTTTAAAAGTAATAGTTACTTTATTCAACTTTATTTAGGATGCCTCAACTTGCTAAGCAGTTAATCCAGATTTTTGGGTTCGAGTACAATGCAGTGCAGTGCTGCCTGCTGCCACAGAATAAACAATTATCAAAACAAAAGTATGCGAAGTATGTGTGGTCATGTATTTGTTAAATTTTCAAAATAATAACCAACTTAATAATTTGTACTGAACTTTTTGATATTTATGAGTGATTTGCAGTACGCTGCAGTTTCATAATTTTGATCTTCTGATGTCATGATGTTGCCGTAAGAACAGTGTGAAGGTTTGAATATGGAACTTGGAATGGAAGGTTCAAATGTAATGCTTACTTTAAGACCTCATTTTTATCATCTAACCCACGCATTCAAGAAGCCATTTTACATTATTACTTGTCATTCTTACCATATATTGTTCAACATTTTCAAAAAAAATCTGAAATTTTTAATATAGGGATTCTGAATGTCTTGTCGTTTATAGGTCTCGTAATAGTGTGTGCTACCTACACCATTTCATTTAGACGGGCTTTTAATGCGATTACTATTCCTATTCCTGGACACCTTTTATATTGCAAGCCATTGGATTCCCCTTTTCTTGTGCATTCATGTTTCGATCTTTGCAGGGCTGATATTTGAGATTACTTATTACTATTTTCTAGCTTCACCTTCACCTTTGTCAGTTCAATCACCTATCTGAACACTTAATATCTTAAGTGAATCTTAAAGTAATTTTACGTTTCTGTTTACAGAGGTGAGACAAATAACAGAAGTGACATTCAGATAACTTGGTATTTAAAAATATACCTAGTTGAATTATTAATGCATGTCATATTTGCTCCTGAAGCAGTGTACGTTTATGTTTGCTTTCCTATTGCAATTTTTTTTACATATAAACTCTTAGGCAATAATATCTAGAAAACTGAGATGAAGAGTTCTTTCCCAGTATATTCCACCTGGCACATCTACCTGGTGTAAATTTGTTTTACACGAAATCATTAAAATAATTGCGCAAAACTGGAACAAATAGTGGGATGCTGGAAGCTGATCATCATAAACTGTCTTTGAAAGCACACACTTATTCTTCAAATTGTAAAAGTAAAGGCACTAATTCAATTTACCGTGTTGTAATTTCACTCGATTCGGCATAATATTTCTCAAATCCTTAACGCAAAATTACGTCTTCTTGTGTGAGGTTCGCTCAAAGCAATCTAATTTCAAGATGGATCAAAGTAAGTCGTGGAATTGTCTCATCCTCCCCTGCCTTGATGTTTGCCGTGTCAGTTTTCATTATTATTAGCTCCAAACCAACATCAGCTTTTCCAGACGGTGCTCCAGGATAGGCTTGTACACGTCATAAGCCTAAAATCTTGGAGAAAGGAACCGCTCAACCGTTTTCCAAACCAACATCAGCTTTTCCGGTGCTCCAGGAGAGGCTTGTACACGTCATAAGCCTAAAATCTTGGAGAAAGGAACCGCTCAACCGTTACCTGCTATACCGTTCGTGTTTACTGCCGGTTCATCAACATACAAGCCAAGAGAAAGCATTACAGGTGAGGAGAAAAATACTTTTCTTTGTTGTTAACATCCATTTGTACAGATTATCTTTTGGTAATTATTTTTTTCCCGGAATGTTGAAATGTCAAACAATTTGACAGTTGAAAGGCATCATTGTTTTAAGTAGAACCTACGTAATAAATTATTAATGGGTTTGGGATAGAAAAGTAAGAAACTCGTAACATTTAAATAGGATGTTGTAGAAATCTAATGGCGTTTTACGTTAAAATAAAAGGCGAAGGTAGATGAACCTTTAAGGTCATCTTTTCGGGGGAAGAAATCCGAGAAAAGTATTCGGGGGTTAATATCCTCTATGTAAAATGTTATAAATTATGACAGTTTGCGTACATAAACAACATCATATTTCTACGAATTGTTATTTTATCGGGTGTTAACCCGATGTTATGATTTGCATGTTTTATGTACACGGTTGACGGCATTTCAGATCAAGAATTTTGAATCCATTTTAACCAGTTTTGGTTGGAATGTTTTTGTTGTAAGGATTATTTCTTCCATAAATAATTATTCCTGAAGAAATGTTTTTATGATTGCTTGTTGGGACCATGCTTTTAGAACTTGGCACAAGAGTGAAATGAATAAGTTTAAAAAAAATTCTAGATACTATACAAGGAAACTGGAAAGGTTAAGCTGACACATGAAAAGAAGGAATTGATGTGATGGTGAATTCCTAGTGCCCTTGGGATGCTTTCACAGACAAGTGATAGGGTTGTGTTGTAATAATATGAATGAAGAAATCCTTTGCTTTCTTTTTAGAAAAAGTCCTTCTCCTACGCAAGAACGTATAAACGCAATATTAATTCAGCGAACAAATTGCGAAATTGTAGGGAGCATTCACCTCAGCCTAGACATTGAAATACATAAGGGAATAGATTAAGTTGAAGTTTAAAACCCATGCACTTAATGAACTCCAGATTAATTTTAGATTTGGACTTTCTCAGTAATGTTTCCAAACTCCAGTAGTATTATAGTTCAATTTGCTATAGAAAATGTTGGAGAATTTGAAGGAGGCTACAAATTGATGAAGTCTTTTATGAATGCTTCTATTCTTACTCAAGCAGTCACTATATAGTGAGTCTCGTTTGGACAATGAAGTACCCACTAATTACAACGAAAGCTCTAGAAAATACATACACTTACATACATAATACGTACGAGTGTCTAATTCTATGGAGTGGTGACTTTAGCGATTATGAACTTATGTTTTGGATACACGAATAGTATTACCAAGCAGTTCCAAAATGGAATAGGAAACATTCCAATTTCCCAGATATCGTCTATTTAGCTTTGCAAAGAAACGAAATAAACTATTATTTGGCTCGCAAATTTACAGTGCCCATACTAGCTGCCAGCTATTTATTTCTATAAACATTAAAAAATATTACCCAAAATTCTTGTTTTCTATGCATATATTTGTATATATTATAGCTTTGGGCGTTTTTAAAGATGATTTGACAAAAGTGGAAGAGATCCATTTGAATGTACAATAATGTAAATACAATAATGTATGTCATATGTGAAGGAATATCTTTCCGTGATTTGTATCCAAAACGCGTAGGTAGTCTGCAATTTCTTCCCAGGTAGAAGAGTATATTAAACAAAGGGAAAGCATACACTCATGTATAATGCGTGGGCAGGGGATATTTAGCCAAACTACTTGGAACAACTTTGCGGTTGATTGAGCATCGTCAACAATACTTACAAATAAATTCGGTTAGCTGTGCTATTGATTTCGTGACTTTTCAAATTTTCAGGTTTGGTAAATGGTTTAAGTGCTTATTGTTAGTAACTTTGTAACTCGATTAAGTAAATTACTCACAATAAAAATTATACTATATGTCTATATAACTTTGCCAGGATTTGCTTCTTTGTTTAAAACTTAAAATATGTAACACATCTCATATAACATTGCAGGAGACTCTGCGCCACGGAGTCTGTGGCTTCTGAGTTGGACTCCATGATAATATTTGTTACCGTTGATTGTCCAAAATAATAAATCTTTACTATAATACTTTACTCTAGTTCACTGTCTACAAGACATTTTAATCTTCTAGGCCAAGAAAAATATCTTGCTACCTGCCATGTATCTGTAACGTTCCACAGTTATAAAAGACGTAATGAAAAGCGAAATAGATTTTATTGTAAAAAACAAAAGAGACATATTTTAAATCTTAAAGGGTTTTAAAAGTAATAACTATTTTATTTAGGATTCATCACAGTAAAGCAGTTACTCCTAATATTTGGGTCCAACTCATACCAACACCTGTGATACCACAACTCAACCACATCAGTTTTCTGAAACAAATAAACTAAAATATATGTATTTAATCCAATTTCTAGTAGCCTAAGCTGAAAATATTGAAATTTTGTTTCACAAAGCCAAAGTAAGATGTTGTGCAAGTAGTTCCACCAATTGTTGTCAGACAAGTCATCAAATTCACAATAGCAGGGACGCAAAGAAGAAAGTAAAATGCATTTTTGGATGTTTTATATATATTAAAGGACTTTAAACCAATAATTCTTTATTTAGGATTCCTCATATAGTAAAGCAGTTATTCCTAATACTTTGGTCCAACTCAATGCTGCCATACCTTGACCAACCCAATTTTCTAAAACAAACAACAAAAATATATGCCGTGCTTAATCCAATTTCTAGTAGCCTAAGCTGAAGACATTGAAATAATGTTTCCCAAAGCTAAAGGAGCTGTTGTGCAAGCAGATCCACAAATATGTGTCAGACAAGTGACAAGTCAATAAATCCACCAGAGCAAGGACACAGAGAAGAAAGTCAAATGAAAGTTGAATGTAGGGATTTCTTTCTCCGTACAATAAAGGTAACTAAAATGTTAGTTGTAATTCCGACAATTCCAGAGATATTGATCAAACAACATACATCAAGGCAAATTATGTGTCCGAGGGATTAAACAATTAACCGGACATCTACGTTTTTATTTTTTATGATTTAATGGAAGCCGTCAGCGTTCAGTTCATTTTGCCCCAATGCCACGAATCGCGATTCACGAACAAAGCCAAATAAACTTATGCTGTTTCATGTAATGAATGAATCCATGAAGTAAATGATTTTCTTATACCGTGTAAATTTTTATCTCCTTGACATAATGAGCGAAATAGGCTTAGTCCAAAAACCATGGAACAAACTGTGACAGGTGGGTTTATCTCCGGAGATTTCCTAAAGATGCCCATGTCAGACCTGGCGAATGGATAAATAAATTATGCAATTAAC
>JAHZMV010004388.1:0-11405 GCA_027743765.1 Coecobrya sp. COE2 | reverse complement strand
ATAAACTATATACAGATGAAGGTGCTTTCAATAAAAACTTCCAGACTTTGAGTATCAATGTCGCAACAGGAAATTGTCTTCAGATATTGATCAACATATCAATTCTTACAGAAACGCTTTCTTTACAGGTACGTATATGGAAAACACTAAACGGATATTTCCAAAATATTTGCAGTTTTCGATAATGTAAAATGAAAATATTGTTATCAATGCTTTGCTAAAAATTAAGCAAGTTATGAAATACTTATGGCAAGGCTGCACCTTGCCATAAGTATTTCATAACTACAGTAAAAATCGATTACTTCAGATAATGACCAGTTACGTTCGATTGCTAAATTTTCACCTTATTTATACACCCAGTCAATATAAAAAACTAGGTATATTTTTTTATCATGAATTGTCTGCTGAGAGAACCCAATTATCGTCTACTTGCAGACAGACAGGCAATTATATAAATTTTCGTCCGCAACAGTTTCTGATAGGTTTAAGCTTATACCTCGCAGAAGGTCTTACGTAACAAAAAGTTCTCATATATTATTGTATATTTATGACGATTCTATTTTGTCAATCGAAAACTTATCATACTATCGTGTCTCTTATTCGTAACTATTAGATAGGTAATAGTAACAATAATATAATTTTACTGCCTCATGTGTTATAGAAGCCATAAACTAGGAAGTTTCAGAGCTCAACTTGAGAAGATCGCGTAACACCATTGCATTTTGGAGGGTCACCTTGACATTGTGCATAGCTTTATTGGAATCCATGAGTGGTCGCGAAACTTCTCTACACTCAAGTGAAAGCTATTCCTATGTCAAACAAGTGAACATTTCAGTCTCTTTTTGGTTATTAAAATATTATGTAGGTGTGAATATATGATCCTATTGATAAATATTGTTGATAAGAATAAATAAGTTTTTATTAAATTTTATAACGGCCTTTATCAATTTTCATAACTAGTTTTATTCGAGCTAACAATTCTTAAGATCTATTTTCAACTCAGTGACATCTGCTGCCATCGAGCAAATTTTATTATTATGTATGTATATAATTAGGTATATAAAGTGTTTCGTAACATTTGGAAATTTCATTCTAGAATATATTATGTTAGTACTTTAATCCAAACGGTTAGGCATTCAAGCTTACCCAACTTTCAAATTTATAGTGTATCAGCCGTTTATAATGGATCATAATAATTTCGTCTTTTTATAATATTGTGAAAATGGCTTTCACAAATGCAAGAAATTGGTTTTTAGATAATACATGACATACTACACACGATATTGTCATTAAACATTCACAATTGTACCCATGTATAAACTGTTTGCACATATGAAAGATAGTTATCATTTTATGTATTTGTGCTAAGTGATTGAGTATACTTTCATTAGGATTGATTCAATCGCTTTCGAATTAAATAGCAAAAATACTAAAACAACAAATAATTTTGTTCCTAATGTAAAAATTAGTGACTCATCATATTGTCCTAATTGTATAAAGTGATCAATGATCAACAAATGCGACTAAGGTAATAACAATTTGACAATGTCAAACCTATAAGTAAAATGTTTAAAGTTTGCAGTACTTGGATTTTAATGGATCTCACCATCTGAGACGTCCGTTGAGAATTGTTAGCAGAATGGATCAGAGAGCTTGTAAAGGGTTGCTGATTGGATTTTAAATATAGGCTGATAAAATCTCAATATATGTATGTTATGCAGAGTATGACAGTAAAGGGATTAGATATTAACTAGCGAAAATATAGAATATTCTCGCTGATCACTAGTAGTTTTCGTTGGGGAAACTGTTTTGATTTTCCTTGACTTTCTATCAATAGAGTATCCTTTTTATCTATTTTCCGTTATGCATACTAAGCAATGAAAGATGCTGACCTTCCCAAAAATCTATGTTTTACGCAACCCGTGCGGTCGTGGCAGAGACAAACATCAAAGGGCCAATATAAATGCACTTCACCATGTACTTCATATCGATCAACAAAACTTGTACCACATCAAGTGTGTATTTTGTTACGAAGTGAAAGCACCATTAAATATACATTAAGTGCACTGATTGATAACAGAAGTGCGGAGCAATAACAACAGCACGTCCAGCTTACGACACCAACCATTTATTATTCCATTATGCCCTAAAATACTGCAATTTTGGTTCAAAGTCAATATTTGATATCTATTATTTACAGTCAAAGTAAGTTAAAGTTCAGATCAAATTGAAATAGTGCTCATATATGCATAATGGTTATCTAGGACAATAATCGTCCTTACATAGAGTTTCTCCGATCATTCACATGCTGTTGTGTTCCTCCCAAGAAAAACAACTTTGGAAGAGATGAAATATTATAGACCGTGAAGTTTACATTGACTCGGCACTTATCCCGACTATGTACATCTCCACCAAATGTACGAGTAAAAATTTCATAAGTGGAGGAAAAACGAATTGATAGCACGACAAGAGTGTTTAAAATGATACTAAATATAATGGATGTATACTTTGTAGTAAAACTGCAGCCGGATTTAAAAATATTCATTTTGAGCATTTTAGTGCCTTCTAAATAATAAATCCTGACAAGTGTTCGGTATCCTTTATAAAAAAATAAGGACATGCCGCTTAATAAGGCTTATACCGAAACGGTATAAGCAAACTGGCCAAATTGACATCTAACAACAACGCTGGTTTTGCAGACAAAATACTCCATAACGAACAAACGTTTTGGCGCAGTCGGGTTTAGAAGCAAATAAGTTTGTCACTCTGAATTTAAATTGTAATGCCCTTAGGATATTTAAATTGTAATGCCCTTAGGATATTTAAATTGTGTCATATTGCAACTCCGAGTACGCTTGGGCAGCCATCCAAAATTGTTTGTCATGGTTTTGAATATATTTAGTGGAAGTTAGGGAAGCAGAACCTTGACGTACGTGCCCCAGCAGAGAAAGATTGGCAAGGATCTTAATGTAAAGAAACAAACAAATTTGGAAAAGGAATCAGGCAACTTTTTCTTTGCGTCAAAATAACATATAGAGGAAGTTGAAAATTGAGTGGCGTGTAGTAATATTTGTCTGTCTGATAAAATACATGATTTTAAGTTTATCCAAAGTAAGTTGTTTAAAGAATTTCTTCAGCACTTTATTTATTGTAAATAATTTTAAGGAAGTGATACAAAGTTTGGACAAGTAACACTTGCTAGTATTCTTGTACTCCGCGGATCTTGTAAACTACAAGCGCAACACATTTTTTTACAAAAAATTATACTTTCACTATTGGTCGCCCCGTAATATATCATGATTGTCTGATTGCAAATGACATGCAGTTTCGTTTCAGGGTTTCTTTCATGTGTTCTTAATTGTTTCAAGTAATGTTGTTTTGTAACAAAATGTTGACACATATGAATGATGAAATTAGAATCAGTGCAGTTGAATGAAATCTTTTAGATGTAAAGTTCTAACTCCCTGTCGTGGTTTGTCGTCCGACACTAGAAACAAAGTAACATACTCCTCGTGATATGATCCCAAGTCTAAGTCAATTATGTTCAATTGTAGATTGTTTCGGTTTGTTCTGAATCTTTATCGTAAACCATCTATGAATTAAGGTTTAACTATGGCAATGGTTGGGTTAGTAATTGGACTGCGTATTTACGACAATGTGATTAGATCATTTTGAAATACTGAACTTCACAATTCCATTTAAAAACAAAAAAAAATACTTAGAATTTTCACATTCAAAAACTGTCTCAAATAAGTGGCCTAACACATGTTTGTAAAAAAACATCTCGCAATTTGCTGTAACTTTTTTCTGTTTTTCAAATTTTCGCACGACCATCATTTACATATATCTCTTTAGCAACTGACAAGCTCGATTCATTTGACACTAATTATTGCATAATTAGTACATTTGAACATGGTAAACTTAAACCATGACATATTCTTCTCTCATGTTACCTCTGACGTATTTCGTTGAATGATAAACTATAAAGCATTCCAAGTACTTCCGTAAAACTGTCAACTGATACGAAACAAGATGTTCTGGAATTAAGGATGCATTAAAATTCTACTGAAAATAAATGACTTTGTCATGTTATTGTTTTGAAATAGGACCAGATGCTTAAATAGAACTGCTCAGAGAATGTGAAAAATAGCCCACGTAGCGAAAAACGCCCACTAGTTGACAAATTAGAAAACGCTTTGTTTTATTTTCGGAAATATTTATTTGTTTTGATATTTTGACATTGCCAGTGTTATTAAGCTTGAGATGTAGCTGATTTTGCTGAAATTCATTAGGCATTCTACTTTTAACCCAAGCAAAACTTTCAATAAATTTCAACCGGTTCTAACCGATCGGTGTGAATTAATCCGTCTAGGAGAGTGACATGGATAGTCAGAGATTTTTATCCCGTACCCCATGGGGCTATTCTTTTGATTTCAGTGTGACGTATTACACATTTTTTCCTGACGAATATGTGGTTCATGGTCGTTCATTCCTATTCCATTGTTGGTAGTAGAAAGTACTTCCATATTTCCAAAATGGGTCACAGCTCATAACACAGCTTTTTAGTTTACTTTCTACAAGCAAACAAAGTTTCGGTATTTGCAACGAGGTCTTCAGACAAATGTAATGCATCTCTGAGAAGATTTTGTTGACAACATGTTATATAACGTAATGTAAATATGTCCCGAATCGACTCTCAATCTTTTTCAAGGACACACAGTCTAAGTCTCAAATACTCACAACGTTCAATAAACCGGTAACAAAATTTATACAAAAGTGGAAAGTGAAAGCAATTTTTTGTAACAAGCTGAGAATGCAAATTTAAACAACTAACAGTATATTTATTTGTTATAGAATATTGAATGATTTTCAGGATATTCGACGACTTCCAGCGAAACCCAATTTACGAAACCTGAGAATCAATGTAGCAGACCAATCGAGCAACATCTTTATGACAACTGATAGTTCCATCCCAGTCTTAAGTTTCCACAACATGTAATGTTGACGACAGTTGGCGGGTCCTAGAATGTATTTCACTATTTTTGAAGAACCAATGTCGTTCACGGTTTGGCTTGCTTGAATTTCATAACATGCCTTGAATTAAGGAATTCTATATCTAAGTTGTTTAATGATTGGAACGGAAGTCCTCCTCTGAATTTAAATGACCATTACACATATACGTAGCCTTACATAGGAACTCTCATTCACGCTTTAACCGTTCTTGCCGTCGCAAGTAATTATTGTTCTCAAGGATTTATACCACTCAGAGGTGACCGTATGAACTAATACTGTTAGAATGGTGTTGCTAAAATTAATTATCAACTTACGCAGTTGTTGTTGTCACACCAAACGTAAGATTGGATACTGTCAGGAACACGTTCATAAATATTCTCATATTCTGCAGTACGTATAGTTTCCATGCATATGATATTACAAACGTTTCATGTATGTATATTTGCAGACACCCCTATCATTAAAATGAACTGCTACAGACTTACGTTAGCTAACCGTCGAGGTCATGTGAAATATTTTTTAAACTGTACAATTGTTAACCCTGAAATTGCAGTAAAGTGTGATTCTGTTTTCCATTCTCACACTTTTTTCTGCTTCCATTTGAACATTCTGATCATAAAATTAGGGAATAAACTAAAAGCCAGATTGTGCAAATGACACGGGATTATCTTTACGTTCACCTAGCAGCAATTCAGTACTGAATGACTTTCACTTTTAGCACTTTTAGAACTGTTTCGTGTTTTGCATTCATGTTATCCGGTGGTACTATGAAAGTGTTTTGCCATTTTTGTAGTGTTTCAAGGTTTGACCAGATTTTGTTTCAAAATTTATTACCACGGTACTGTTGTTAATGCTTAATATACTCACATGACCAATTAAATTCTAAATATTGCGTAATATTGCTAAAATTCCTGCTGAAAATAAAATTATAAAAATATAAGATGTGACAAGCTAGATATTATATGATCATTTCACAATATCCTTCGTGTGTCATCGTGTCCCATAGGACATTGTGCTAAAGTTTACTCCATCATCTTAAAATATTATATGTTCTTGAATTGAAACAGGGAGGATATTTTAATGAATGTTATAGCTTTAAAATAAAAGGAAACATGCTTTAATTCTCTGAATTTATAAAAGACGGCCAGAGAATATTTTTGTCCAATCAAAAAGTCCTTTTATGTCGATCTAGGCTTGTAGCTAACATTTTTATTTTGAATAATACACCCTAAAATTTTCAAGGACTTAGATTACTCATATGGGTCAATAAACATAAACTCGTTGAAAGTGTTCTCGGAGCTGTGTACTTTGTCAATTAACGAAGTCTTTATAGACCCAACCATACTAAAATTGTTTATTTAAATAGTTGATTTTTTCTATTTGTATGTGCACTGCTAGCTTTTGCCCTGATCCTTACGCCTTGAAATATATTTGCCAACTAAAGTTTATATACTTCTTCAAACCCACATATTATTTTCTCGTTTACAAAGTATTGTTTGTATTGACGTCCCACATGATAGTCACGACATCCATGCATCAGCAACAAAATGCACTGATTTACTAGTACCTCATTAACTCTCTTGTTAACGAATTTGTCAGAATAAATATTTGTCAACGGAAGTACATGGAGGACGTGTGGTGACAGATGATTTTACGTAAGTAGCTGCTGTAACTTTCGTGGGATGCCAGCCAAAAAAAACTGGCACTTACTTGTGCAACGATATATTAAGCCTCATTATATTTTGATTCATGTTGAGAGCAATATTTTTCTTTGCTTACATAACCGCATATATCATGTCTATGACATGTACGTCAGTCCCACAATTATCCGAGATGGTGCCGCAGCAGCATGGATCTTTTCAACAGCATATTCGCTCTTTACAAAAATTTAAAATCTCAATAACGAGTTTGTATTAACCCTTCAAAAAATCTTCGCAAGTTCAGTATATCAGCTTTCTATTGCACGATATATTTATGCATAAATGTCTAGAATGTCAAAACTGAACGTTACTTTAAATTGAATTAGTGTATCTAGATCAGACATGGAAAACATGACAAATTGTCTCCGGATGGAATTAAAATTTTCTCCAACCAAAATATGTATTTTATCTTCGTACAAAGAGTTATAAAGTAGTGAAAATGCATTTTAAGCCTTTTCTGAACATGATTAGCTCCATTTCTCCGGGAGGCATGCTAGTATTTCCTCACACAGACAAAAGTAGCATTTTCTCCGGGAGAAAAAAATCAAAAAATTTCGTTCCAAGATAAAATCTCAGATTATCTAGACCGCAGAATAACTTTTGCTGAAATGACTGGGGCAATTTCTGACTGAAGAAATTCTTAGCAACCCTTGATAAGGTTAATTTATGTGTGTAGGAGGAATTTTTTTCTCCGGCCCCAAAATTTTCTCATGTCATCCGCGCATCCTAGAACGTTTTCCATGTCTGATCTAGATTCAGTGACATTTATCACAATCTCCAAATCAACATATTCTTTGTAATCTTGGTCAATGTTTCCATTTTCATAATGGCCAGTTAATCCAGTTAATGATAATGGCCTCAAGAAACGTATTTGTTCTGCCCAAGTGGTATTCTGTACCCTAAAATGAAATTCAATCAATAAATGATTAACAGCCTATTTTATTCATGTTATTGTCACTAATGACTGTTGTGACCTTTTTTTCCTGTATTTTCAAACTAAGTTTGTATAACTTTGCACTAAAATTAATTTATACATCACGAATCGCCTATTGCAAAACATTTCCCTACAGTAAATCAGAATTTTGAACATACCGACAAGTTGTCTTAATTTGATTATTCCATATTCCTCCGAAAGTGGATATACAAACTCCACATGTGTTTTCTGTTTACATTAATCTTAACATTCACCGTCTTCCAA
Source organism: Coecobrya sp. COE2 (assembly GCA_027743765.1). Classification (NCBI taxonomy): domain Eukaryota; kingdom Metazoa; phylum Arthropoda; class Collembola; order Entomobryomorpha; family Entomobryidae; genus Coecobrya; species Coecobrya sp. COE2. The sequence continues at coordinate 3,494 of JAHZMV010004388.1, read as the reverse complement.
GTTAGGTAATCCCTGGAATAAGTTAAGTGCCCGGGAAACCCTAAATCACTAAGACTTGAAATCATTAAGATCATCATTTAGATTTTGTTGTATACCTAATTGTTCAAGTTAAACACGAACATGAAGTTCGTATTTCCAAGTGTCAACTATGTCTGAATAAACGCGTGACAAATGTAACCATAGATTTCATTCTTCCGTTCACCCGCACAAAACAAAATGTGTAAAGGGCAAAATTATCATGTTGTTTACGTTCCCAATCCCAGAAAGTGAATAATACGTCTTTATGGGCGTAACGGGCAACACAAAATTAAATTAAATTAAAGCCAAATTCCAGTGCATAACCAACGAAAAAAATGTTTATGATTGGTTTAATCATGTAACCCGTATAAAACTTATGTAGGATAGCCTGGTACAAAAAACATTGATAAATTCAAGGCAAAATCGTCTGAAGCAAGCTTCCTAATAGATCAAATTGAATATTGAGAGTCACAACCAAAATGTATTATTGGAACTCATAAAAGTGCAGTTACTTGTAGACGTTCCGGGATGAACGATTTTAAAGGCTTTTATAACGAAGTTTGTAAATGTGTATGAGAAACTCGTTTTGACAAATGGCATGTTTTTCTAAGAGGTTGTTAGCCTTTTATACATATTTCTACTCACGTCTTTCATCAGTGGAACTATTTCTCGTCATTTTCGTTTTCAACCAACTCTGTCATTCTGCTTTCCTTGTCCTTTTCTCAGAACCGCTTCCTTGTTATTTGCTTTCCCTTTGCATTCTAAAGCAGATCAGGCGATGAAAGTGCTGACAATCCCTTAAATTGACATGTTATGCAACTCCTGTTGAAACAATGCATGTATTTTTTTCAATTTGTTCGAATGAACTACGTGCCAAAGATAAAACTTGGATGGTCCAATATATGTTCGGTGCACTTTATAGCCGTCAACAAAAATTTTGTTACATAAGCAGTATGATTTGATACGAGTTGAAAGTTTCATTAAATATTCATTGACTGCAAGCTTTAAAAAATTCAAACGCGGAACAAAAACAATTGTAACAATGTTACAGTAACATGTCCTGCTTACGACACCATCAATTCAATAATTAAATTATACTTTGGACAATGCAATTTTATGTTTCATCAGTCAATATATGTCACGTATAATTTGCAGTCCTTGCAAGTTAAATTTCATTATTTGGTACAAGATGAAATATTTTGTATACGTAATGGTTTCCAAAGAACCGTATCGGTGTTCCTGTATCCAAAGTGTACTGAAAGTACTGAAACATAATAATCCGTGTAAGGTGCAGTCAGTGTTTAATATGTCTACGCGGTATTGTAATAGTATGTAATCGATGCTCACTTTAAATAAATTAGAGTATTCATCATGATCATTTTAGTACTTTGCAAATCACAATAACACAATTTACAGTTTACATGTTTTAGAAGTGAAATAGACAATCCGTGGGAGAATTAACTTATCAATACAAGAATGATTTAGCTGACAAACAATTCTCTAACATGGTGGTACCTGTCCGATATATAAATTCCCCCATCCTGAAATGACGAGTGAAATTGGGAAACATTCCAAACTTGTGTATTACGGTTTCGCGCATATTCAGAAATTCAGAGAAATGGAACCTTGTTTATCTCGAATATTGGTCTTCCTGGAATACAAGTAACACAATAGGTGCCTGGTTTCTACTGACCAACAATTGCGTTCCAGAGTTTGCATGATTTATAAGCAGGGTTTTCTTGTTTAAGTACTGTTGTTGTGTAACAACATGTTGACTGACTGTACATTTTGCGGGTAAACAAACGGTAAAAAGTTAGAGCCAGTGTAAATTGCCTGCATTCTTTTAGTATATATGAAAAGTTGTAAACCTCATCGTGGTTTGTGGTCAAACAAAAAAACCAAAGTAACATACTCATCATTTGTCTTTGTGAGTAAAAATCTTTTATGCTGCTGGTATCCTGAAATATAGGTTGCTTTCATGTTATGTAAACGGGTGCCTACAAGGTTACGTCAAAGATGTTCGTACTTCTGATTTCAAATCATTTCTGACTTAAAGTTCTAACTTTGGAGTTGGCTCAGGGATTCTTACAAATACTACGCTGCTATGAACTATCATCAGTTGGAGAAAATATATAGCATTTAGACTTACAAACAAGAGTTGCGAAAACACTTTGAATTTTATGTGAATAGTAATACATTACAGAGACAAAATAAATTACAACCAACTTTTTTACAAGCCTAACATAATGCTTTGGTCAAAAGGATAAACCTGGATTTCCTGAAACTTCGAGTCACAAGTGCTGTTACTAGCAACTGTAGCAAAAATAATTTGTCACGGAAATGAATTTAGGGTCCCTTGAGTAGTTGTAACATTATGTCGGATGACTGACCATGGAAATACTTGCTGTGGCCACACCTCGATTGTAGAAACCTGTTTCATGTACATATTCTCAAGGCATTACACAGTTTTCCTGTTTCCATTCGTGAAGCAATAGCAACAATTTAAGTCTTGGTTTTTCTCGCCAGGACCTACGGTAATAGTTGAACACTTGACCATGGGAAATGTGCCCCCATTATATTTCTAATTCCGATTCAAATCCGTGTGGTAGCCCTCAGCTAAGAGTTTATTTCAAACGGACAACAAAATGTATACAAAGGTTGAAAGTCATAGCATAGTCATAGAAAGTAATCATGGATAATTAGTGTTATGTTTTAGCATCAGTTCCTCGTTAACCTGGTAAACAAGGAAGCACGTTTGTTATAAAAATCTTCCCAAAGAAAACTCAGGATATAGAATGCCGTCAGTGTGATTGTTACGCAACTTTAAGTTATAAAATTTATTCGCTTTTGTTCCATAAAAACCACAGAATAACCTTAAAACTGCATTACATACTATAAAAACCTCTACCCACGAATGTTTATAGCCAAACAAAAATTTATGGCAACCTTTGCGTAAAATTTACCAGCTTATTTAAAATAATACAATGTAAAAATTTCAAGGATTTCAAGGAAAATAAAACGTATCTGAACAAACTTTACATATAAATCAATAAACAATTTAAATATAAGATTTTCAAAAGCCACATGGCCCATTTGTATTTTCAATTAAGTTCTTTTTACATGAATCCCGTTTAAGATATTATTTGTTTGCAGCAATCGATGTTATTTATAATTTATATGAAACCCATCTCCTCCCTTCGACGTGAATGAATAGTTACATGTTTATGTAACGTTCATGAAAGATAGAAAATGGTACATAAAAATTCTGTTTTCGATTGATTAAAGCAAACTGTTTTTGTTTTCGGTTCACTCATCCTTTCCTGTAAAAGTAATACATATATCCTTCCGATTTCCTTTGTTGTTTTGGAAAAGTTTCAGATCCGGAGACTGACAAAGGTCTCCAGAAAGGCAATCGCTACCATCTTCCATGATACGCCTCCTCAGATGGGAAATTAGATTCCGGCTACATGACGTAG
>JAHZMV010004387.1:0-57373 GCA_027743765.1 Coecobrya sp. COE2 | reverse complement strand
GCACGTTTCTGAAGTTGAGATGCACAAACTTTGCACGTTTCTGAAGTTGAGATGCACATCCTGTGCACATTTCTGAAGTTGCATCTTCAACCGCGATATTTTATACGTTGATCTGATCCTCATCTCTCCCGCTGCATTTTAAAGCATTGTGAATAAGCCATGCATGTCCAGAAAAAAATGGATTGAATATTTTACGTTTATTTAAGTACTTTTTCAGAATATTGCACAGTATATACTCTTTCTAGAGTCTGCTTCTGCTCACCGGGGAGGGTGCTCGCTAAAAACGAGAGGATAAAGAATCTGATTAGATTAAAAGAGTATGCCCATTTCATTGTAAAATCAACATTACCTGTGCATAAATGTAGATGGATATATATGAATAGAAGCAAACGTGCGCAAGCAAGTCGTTGTCGTACAAAAACGTGAAAAAATGTCCCCTGAGTTGCGTTGTTGTGTGTGCCAATGTATTGATAGCAAATGAACAAACACAAAGGACCAAAGTAAATGCATCACAGGCAATTTCTGAAATGAAAAGAAGAGTGAACCTTTTCTGGGGAACCGAAAGGGGATCTTCTGCTACTTACTCATAACGATGAATTCACCACACTGTTGTGATTTTCACAGACCTTTGGTTAGATCTGTAAAAATCTGACAAGGTACAGTCCTACACTGTGTATGGTAATACGAGTTGTATTATTATTACCCTTGCTAAGCATAAAATGCACCCCTTCTCTCCAGATGAGTTCAATCAAAAGGGAAAATACCGATTTTTTGTCCTCCGTGGTGTCCCCTTTGGCACAACGTGTCCCTTCGGATTTAACAAGTTTAGTTTGCGCAGAGTTGTAGGTTGTATCAACCGCTTACACGCAATGTATCCTCATTTCATCTTCACGTAAAATGTAATATATATATAAGGTGAGGTGAGGGACTGTGTTTCCTGTACAGATTCTGGAGTCTAGACTATTTGAACCTTAACAATGCAACACAAGTGTCCCATCTGACAAAACGACCGGTGTGCACTAGGTTGCTTCCAAAAAAAATCACGGACCATCTATAAACCCCCTGTTCCTTTTTACAATATTATATGCACAATTCTTGTCTCTGTCGACGTTTTTGTGCATTATTATTGTGTTCCATTGTCCCAGAGTGTGAATTTCGCTTGTGATTTTTCTGCTGCTGCGGCTGATGATGATTTGGAATGAATTGAAAGTGAAAATAAAAGTCCAACCAAATCCAATCCAATGTACCACTATAATGTATCCTACTGATGATGATGTAGCGATTCAAACTGTAGGTATAATATGTACAATTCAAGTCGTTATAAATAAACGCGGATCTTAGGTTGATTGGGTTGGGGTTAATGCTTGCTTGTAATTTTTATAAATACAATGCCACGGTCTTTGTGTGGCATAGTTGAAAATGAAATGTGCAGGCTGCATGCAGTCATTTGGCGAAGTCATCATCGGAGATTGTATGTTCTCTCTTACTCTCTTTCTGAATTCACTTACTTTTCAGTATTCTGTATTTTCACTATACTCTTGTAATTCTAACTGACTACTAATAACAATAATAAACGATCCGACAGTTGGCTGGCATCATTCATAACGGGGACAGACGCGGACAACACGTTAACTGCAATAATGCACAGTGCACATACCTTTTTGGTGCATCCATCGTCTGCCTTTTAGTACAGCGCACCGTCCGGTACTCCTGCTGTACACAACTGCTTTTTATGCACATACAAAAAAATAAATGAAGCATAAACCTACGTTTGATGCTATTTTGTTGGGATGATTTATATTTCCCCTGCACGGACCTGGTCTACAAACAAGTGAGATGATAAGGAATATGAGGTGATTGTGGTAGTCCAGTTAGTAGTTCCAAAATAAACGCTGCAAATACAAAGCCAACTACGAGACACAAGAAAGAGGTTATGAAGGGCGACGTTAGCTATTGGTCTGGCTTTGCGTCATTGTATTTTTAGAGTTATCACTGATTTTCATGGTGTCGTAGCATTGTAGATTTGATTTCATCGTTCCTACATCCCTTTAAGCGACAGAAACTTGCGTACTGACTGACTGTACGGAAAGCGTATTCCTTTGCAAAACCTGCAAAGGGACAATCTTATTAATAAGCCCAACATAACATAAAACGGGTAATAATAAGGCATTGAACAAGGAACCAGCATGAAAGGAGAGGAGGACGATGACTAACACACATGGCAAATAATACTTGTGAGTTGAGCATAAAATAAACACCAGCAGGTTTTTCAATACCATTCAGCCTTGTCATCAAAATATACGAACAATATAATGTTCATATATCGAAGATGCATCTATTCGTTGCAAGAACATGACCATTTGCTTATCTACTAGAGCAATAATCAGAATCTGCTGACACTGTTGAGGTCAGTACAAGTAATAAAAAATCGTAATAGAAAAACCACCAAACAACCGTAACTTGTTTTGTCCACGCTGTTCCAATATACAACACTGTTCTTTTGTCTTCTGGTAGAAATCAAAGGGACGGATTTATTGGATGGCAAAATGGCTTGAACAACAGTTGCTTCATGTTGCATCATAAGGTGGGGGTATTTCATGAAATACATAGATATGTACTTGGTTTCATTGTTGCTGCACCATTCACCTTTTTCAATCACAAACTTATGGCAATAAGATTCCATCATTTCATTCCAATACGAAGATATTTTCTTCACGATGCAACTTGGGTCATGACTCATTATTTATTTCTGTTTTACTGCACATTTTGAAGGTCTGATTACAACAAACAGGTCTTATATGGAAGATATCGATAAGCCACATGTTTAATTCGTTCTTATCATAATGTTAGCTTGAATAAAAGGTTATTAGAACACAGCACGTGGAAAAATAATTAGTGTATCTTTTGCTTTTTACGTGGTACATCAACGAATATAAGTGAAGATTTATTTTTATGTTAATTGAATAGGATTTTGAATTGCATGCTTTATGTTTGAGCAATGGAAAGCTAGTATAATTTTGTTTGTTCGAATAATGCGGTGTCGGTGTCTCCATTTCAAGACTACTTCATTTCTTTGTTCATCTCTTCTGTGCGCTGTTTTTTGAACGATGCAAGATGATGGAAAAAGAGATGAATGCTCGAAGAAAAAACACAGGAAAGAAGATCTGTTAGATTTAGATTTTTCAACTTGTTCAGTATTTGTTCTTCGACGTAGGCATCTTCTTTTCTATTCGTACAAACATACTGTACAGGTTTAAGAAGATTACACAAACATATTTCCCAAGACCAGCAAAATGCCATCCAGGTCAACTCACTTTCAAGATTGTCGGTAAATTTATGAGTTTATGGTTGGAAAACTTTTAGCCGTCTTTTTCCATACCACTATTGCTGAATACTGGAATGGCTTATGTTCTTATTCCGAGTATTTCGAAGATGGTGTCGGGCGACGGTGGAGTGGGAAGCAATAATACAGTTTGCTGTGGGATAATATGTTAAGTACTCTGAGGACTTTTTTCTTTTCCTTCCCTTTCAACCTTTTCTTTTATTTATTGGTCTTTGCCTTTTGTTTTATAACGTTCTGAAGGTAATGCTCCCACATGGAGAAGATGAGAAAAAGTGCAAATGAGTTGTTCAGATTCTTTTTAGTTCGAGTCGTATATATTATGTATCGTAGAAAATTATTGCTTTCCTAGTTGTAGTTACTATTACCCCGTTATGCTATACCTCACTTTTAATGTTAAGGTATGAATCCTCTTTCTTTTATGTAATATTAAGAAAGGTAAGCTCGACTTGGTTTTTTGTGTGGGTTCTTGAACGGCAGCAGGAGAGGTGAACATGAGATTCAGTAGGAACTTTTTTATATATGATGTAACAACAACAAAGTAGAAAAAGAAGGGGGTAATCTATTTCCAAAAGTTAGCACGCAATAAGAGTATATGTACTATCAAAATAAGATAATTTTGTAGCAGAAAGGGATAAAAGTGTTATATGTACAAGCGTGATGATAGGCTGTATTGTACCATATCATGTAACTATTCTGTTTTGTTGTCGTCGTATAAAGCAAAGTTGTACTAGCACCACCAGCACTTCGGCAATAAACAATGACTTCTTAGGCTCCTGGGATGTCATAGTTTTTCTTCAATAAGAACATTATGTGTCACTTGACTAGGTGTTGTGGTATCGCGAGGTGGGCCTTTCATTGTGCTTGGTAAATACAAAACACCAAATAATAATCGTATAAAACGTGAAAAGATATTCATACATTGAGGTACAAATGGTACGGAATAACAAGATGATCTGGTGGTATTAGAATAGTAAGAAGGATAAAAGAAAAAGGTGTGCTTGTAATCTGCTTGGCTAAAAGAAGAAAAAGGTGAGAATCTTGTGAGGGGGATTACAAGATTTTTCTTGTATGAAAAATGAGCTAAATATTACATGTCGTTGGTGCTCAAAGAACCCTTAGTCATTCCTATTATTCTGATACTGTGTTAACCACAACTGCCATTTTGCTGAAAAGGTTGAAGTGTGAAAATCTGAGATCATGAAATACGTCAGAAGTCACTTTTGTAAAATGAATTAATATATTTTGAGCTGTACGTTAAGTAAGTACTGATATACCCTATGTCCTTTTACGAACACCTGCCGGCCGACGAATTGACGTGTTTAAACCAACTAATGAGACATAGGCTAATAGGTAATTTGACGTTGAGAGGAGGTGCACCTCTCAATTTAGTTTGTGTAAAGTCCCTAAATGGCTGACAACAATGATCTAAGGCGAGTCCAACAATACCTAATTATCTCATCAATATAGTTATCTTAGACATGCAAGACGGTAACATAAACCTCACCTATTGGCGTAAGAAATGTAGTATCTTTTCATCCTATCTCCTATCAAAGTACAATCCGTTGTCTACCAATACTACTGAACATTTGAACATTTTCTGTTTTCATTCAGGCTTGGGACAAATTCATGATCATGAAAGAAGTAAATTCCCATTATAGGAGCATTAGTAACAGGTTAAAGTACTAGAAAACAATTAGCCAACTTCCTGTCGTCTTTTTTCGTATCTTAACATTCCTCTTGGCTCATTGTCAACTTTTATTCCAGAATTGTACTAGGACGATGGCTGAAGCTGAAGATTACACAATACCTTACATTCTACTTATTCCCTTTCTTTAGACTTTAACTTGGCTGCCAACAAACGTGTTGCAGTTTTATGGTGTATTACAGTATAGCAGCAGACGCACAAATATTTGTACTTTCCTTAATGCGTTACATATTATAAGGCCAAAAAGAATCATCTTTAGTTCTCTGAATATAATCCTAATATAATGTAGCTTCTAAGTGGGATATTTATTGCCCCTGAGCGATCATTTCATTAATGTTACAGCCTCCACTAGCTTAACTACCTATCCACTCTCCTCCACTTCCTTCATACATCAAGTGAAATGGCGGAAAGCGATAATGAATGAGTCGTTTTTTCCTCCTTTACACAAACTCATGCTTTCTTGCTTGAAAGTCTCTACAAGATACATGGATAGATATATATCCCCTCCTAATTGGAAAATTGAAATCACACGTCTCGGAGGTCAAATCACACACCGGATATTGTATTACGAAAAGCCCTCAACAGAATAACTATGCACTCAGTAATTGAAATACTCATTAAACATAAATGTGAATAGCTTGATATGGAATGCATGTAGAAAAAAATCGTTACCGTTTCAAATACAACTAACAAAAAACTAATGATGAGTACACAAAAAATACAAGTTATAAAAGATATTTTACGTTGCATAAACTTCCAGATGCAACGAGGATCCAACAAGTTGTCATAATTGCAAGAGGAAAACAAAAAGTAACATGAAGAAAAAAATCCATATATCTGTCATATTTTACAATGTGCAGATGTGAGGCATGATCAAGATGATAAAACAGAAATATTATTTTGAGTTTGTACTCTCTTTCTCTCTATCTCTCGTCTTTATGGCCATATGTCAGTTTTTGATGCTCAGAAAAAACTCACATTTTATTTAAGAAGCTTTTATCTTTTTATCTGAGAATGTTGGTGTTAGTTTTTAGACAAACATCTTGTTCTCTTGTGTGTCTACCGCAGCCATGTTTGATTCCGCTTCTACCTAGAAAACTTATTAACGTATGAATGTTTATCTTGAGTACCTTAAATATTACTCATTCCTTCATCTTTTTTTCCTTATATGATTTCTGTGTGGTTCGTAGCAATGTCTCTTAAAACTTTTATGAAGAGACGCATATTAAATTCGTGTAAAATAAAATCAAGAACACATGTTTAGAAAATGAGCAGAGTTGTTTTAGGACTCCAGTTGGGTAGGTAAAAAAAGTCTTGTAATAATAACAATAATACTTTGCCTTCTTACTAATATAATCCGACTTGAAAATGAACAGGAGCCTTCTATTTGAGTGTAAGGGAAAGGATGTTGATGATCATGTGTGTTCTCCTAATTCTTAATTCTGTACCTTGGTGAAGATAAGAAAGGATGCGAGAAAGTAAAACACAAAGGCAAGCTAAGAAGAAGCCAGAGCAGGTTTGTAATATGACTCCCGTCGGATGAGATTTTAGTGTGTAAATGGTAGTCTTGTTGAAAGTCATCTTTAAGAATAAGGAAAAGGTAAATGCAGTAGTGTAATGGCAGGCAGTAAAATAAGTGTAAATCCATATTGCATGGGAAACCCGATTGGTTTTGGTTTCACCAGGAGACCTTTCTTCTCCCTTCCATATAATATACTTGTTCGACATGACTCTCCTTCCTTATATTAGTTGCCGTAAATATTTGTAATACTGACTGATTGCGAGTTGCCGGACTTTGAACTATATAAGCTGTCACTTTTGGAAGATTGAAGATGCGATGCTGCTCCCAAAAAAGCATTTTTGTTCTTGATGTGTTGCTTTTCGTGAATGAGCTTACTTTGGTTGATCATCCTTCTTACTTAAAACTAGTTAATTTCGTCATTTTCCCCCGACTTGCTCTCATCATTGCTGAGATGATAAATATATGCAAGCTTATAGGATACGTATATAATATACCTTATTTTAATACATGTGTGCAAGCGATCTAGTGAGTAGTGAGTACCTTCTTGACGAAATTACGCTTGCTGTTGCGGCTGCTTCCTTTGCTTGAGAATTTATCATTAGCCGGCACTGTTGATACTACTGCCGCTTCTTCCCTCTCAAATTCTCATCATCAACTTACTTATCCAGTCAAGTCGTCAGTGTGTGCTTGCCTAATAAAGGCTTAAATTGAACAAGACTATCCTTCATGTCAGAAAGGTATGGACTTATTAGTGAGGAGAAGAAGACTGATGATGGCGATAAGAAAATCACTTAGACTCTCATGTTATAAGTAATAATATAGTACACCTTTTAGTCTGATGCAATGTTTATATGTGAATATTAAGTATATAACCACATACATAGTACACAATAAGGTAGATAATATCCCACAGTGACTATCACATAACCCTGTGTGAAATTTCACGTCAACCAAAAGAGCTCATATGAACATGATCTGTCTTCTAAAATACCCTGCATATATTCTATCTGTACAATGAAAAGGAGAACGTGATGGGAACCATGTCATTTCTCAACAAGCCAAACATAACCATCATCGTCTTCATGAAGCAAGAGTCATGAAGCATCAACAAAAAATGTCAGCTTTCAAAATGAAACTTGGAAGAAGAGAATATTCTCTAGAACTCCAGGAATATGTACAAGGTATGAAAACAGGAAAATGACTCGAATGAATGGTACATGAATACTCAAGGTAAAGCCAGCAAGAGCTAAATGCTTTTAGTCAATTTCTTTCTCGTTCATAAAAATCATGAAATCTTTAACCAGAACACAAAATTTTAATATAAATATTCAGGTCAAATGAGGTTAGATACATAATATGGAACACAGCTTCGCTACGCCAACCCTCATCGTCACCAACGCCATGAATTCAAACCTAAACCACCAGCTTCTTTTCTACATTTTTCAACCTTTATAATGATCACATAAGATTGCAGGAGTGCTTGAGCGAAAGACTATGTGCTGCATCCTTTCTCTTTGAATGATCAATGTGAGGAAAGGTGGGAACAGGGATGATGAATAAGGGCAAGAAAACGAAAAAGGAAGCACGGACGTGAACACAACGCTGACTATAACACACAAAACAGGAACATGTGTGTCGTTCATCTTTCAGCAATGTAAACTGTTCGACTAGGAGTAAATGACTGGTAGAGAAATATTCAGATATTATGTATGTATGTAGGAAAGATATATGCATACGTACGTATCTATATCTTTTATGATCCTATTATAAAATACATGCTACCTCCATTTTTTCCTTCATCTCCCCGTAGTCATCATCATCGCATCAGCATCGTCGTCAACTTCTTAAATAAGCAAACGAAAAAGGCATAAAAGTGAACGGAAAGGCTTCTATAAAAGATATATCACGACGAGCCACCGCCGCCGCTGTCCCATTTTTTGTGTAAACTTGAAAGGTGGTAGTGTGGAGTGGGAATGTATCCAGGTTGATATACTTTTAAATGTATAGTTTCTGTGATAATCTCCACGCAGCTGTGTTCCCTTGTCTTTTTCATTGCTCTCTCTCTCTCTCTCACACACACACACATAACTATTTAAAATGGCAGTGTTCTAATATGATAATGCTCATTTTAAAACAAAAGTGGTACAAATAAAGAGAAGAGTTAGGTAGGTACCTCCAAAAACAAAACAGTCAAACCTGATTTTTTCTGGGAAGATTTGATGAGAAGAAGAAGGGGATGTTCAATATAACAAAGTACGCAAGGTTTTACTACTAGTACTATTATATCGTATGTAGGTATAATACCTACTAGGTATACATGCATCTTTCGTGTATCTTTACATACAATTTTTCGTGTAAAATGATGGTGGTATCGGTAGTGGTGGTTGGTGGGGGGTTGCTAGCTTATTCTGTTGCAGGATGAGGATGAGCTCATGAAAAGATGAAAATTGAAAAGGAAAGATGTTCGCTTGATGGTTTCAAGATGCAAGGTGTATTCATACGTTTTTGTCTACTTCGTGTAAGTCGACGATGATTATAATATGATGACGATATAAAATTAACGCGAAATATAATGGAAAGTACGCATCTACGTTGGAATGATTTTAATATACTTTACGTTTCAGAAAGCAAACGTAATAATGTAAAAACGTGGTTATACGATTATATTATTATTGTTTCCTTTTTCTACTGGATAAACTGAATTTCATTCAAAGAACATAAACACGTTTAAAATATAGAAAAAGTAAAATTGCTGCTGCTATCTTGAATTCTTATTATCCATTTTTATCGCCCAATCACCTTCGCTCTTCATTTGACCTTGACCAAATATATTACTTCCAAATTTACAAAGCTATTTTTCCTAGCCAAACAGAAAAACGTCTGTGTTTTGATTTGGTGTGAATAGGGCATGACTTATACGCTATTCAGGATGGTCATTTTAGTATGGTTACTCTCATCATATTATGCTTTATGTAAACTTCCGACAGTAAGTGTAAAACTCTGTGGATGCAGCGTGTGAGTTTGTTGATTCGCTTTTTAAATCTCATTGAGCGGCTCTAATAATGGAGTCAATGTCACTTAAATTTAATCTTTAGTAATACATCTTATCATTATAGTACTTCGTTTACCCAGTGTCCACAAACTCAGAGGATTGGTATTAATGACAAGGTTATGATGATGAAGTCGGGCAGTTGAGCGTACCATCTAGTATTATGTATGTTCATGGAAATTCAATAGGATAAAAAGATAAATATTGCCATTTTCTAGTGATGTAATTTGAAACAAATGAGTCGTTTAAAGCTACAACACTTTTACTTTTGTGCTGTTATTAGAAATACAAGTATATTGTAGTTCAGTTCAATGCATATATTTTACTAGATCATTGAACAAGTCGTAAAATTTCACGCACAATGCGACGTGTTTAGACATTATTTGCCGTCATGATTCATGCAGCATAAAAATTGCTGCACAAGTACTTTTTACACCGTCGTGGTTTGATCCTCTCATGTGAAATGTGAAAGATGAGGTAACTTAGTTCAGTCAACTATTGTCGAACTTGTATGTACGAAATGGAATGAAAACAATGGCGCTCACTTGATGGGCTTAAGTAGGTGACAATTAAGTCTTATTGCCAGCAATGGAGAGTTTTTTTATTTCTTGGTCATGTTGGTTTATGTTTTCTACTGAAGGTATTTACAACATTCTGCCTGCCTGGCGGCCTGTTTGCGATCAAAATATTATATGATTTTGTTCTGGTTAAAACTCAACTCTGGTACATACATTCTTATTTTGTACATTATTACACTCCACCACTACACACCGCTACTCTCATCCGTAGTGTCTATTGCACTGACCAACCAAGCGGACCACCACATCATTGTGCTCACTTTAATGCTTTCAATTTTCATACAATTAAGCATACACCTCTCTCCATATTCTTTCCGTCATTGCGTTGATAGTTATGCTGAACAAGTAACTCCGGTCCTTGTGGTTTTTAGAGCTGTTCACGTTGTTTGGTTTAATTTACAGATTATTTCTGCAGAAGCGAAAAGGAAATTAAGCGAAATGAATGTCAAATAGATAGGTATATATGTATGCATGATTATATACGTATATATATACCTATTACTATTACAAGACGCGAAGTCATCCTGTATCCTCAATCGTACACTTACGGCAATATCAGAGTACGGTTATGGAAGCAAAAAATAGCATCACAGCCTTGTTGGTTTTTAACAGGTCATCATGAACTCAACTCGCACGAGATCTGTAAAATACCCGAGCGTAATTTCTTCGTTCAACGCTTCAAAGTTTATAATGTTTGTATATGATTATGATTGTGGTTGTTAATAGTGTTGATTGGAAGGAGAAATGTCAACAACCGTCCATCTAGTCAGTCTACCATAGTCATTATTGCGATATTGATTATATCATACTATTTGTACGACACGGTGATACACACAAATAAACAACGGTTATGCTAAAAACCCAAGCATCACCATCATGATCTTTGCATCGCTTCATAATCACAACACGTTTCACGATGATCATCACCACACCATCCTCTTCTTTTGCCACTCGACCATTTGAACGGAGCTTACACCCACACTCACGTATTTATTGTTAGTGTCTGTTTAGGTCATTTATAACAGCTAGAAGGAAGAAATGAAAATGAAGTGGCCTATAGTTACTTTTTAAATGCGTAGTAGTACGTTTTCCAATGAACACTTTCAGTTCCAAATTGATACACAGTGAGTGTGTAGTCATTATATCGTCATTGTCATGTTTTCTGGCTTAATTGAAGATCCTCCTCAAAAGTCCTATATGTGTGTTCTTGAATATAATATGCACATTTACATTCAACGTAGGTTTTATAAACGGTATTATCAAACCATTTGAAACATTTAATGCTTCTGTTGAAATGTTAATGTACATACATACCTTTCATTTAGATTTGGAATGGTGATTGCACATCTGCACATTCCTTTCTGACTTCCCTCGCTATTATCATACCACCATGCATACTAGATGTTAATTCTGTTGTCAGTTTTTTGCCTTTCTTGCTACGAGCTTTGTCCATTGACCTGCGAGAGCGAAGTGGACATACTTTTTTTTTACCGTGTTTCATAGAATTTACTGTGTAGAACTCAACCAACTGTGTAATGTATAGTAGTATATTCCAGCAAATGGACATCTGTTATATTAATTTGAATTTTAAAAGGAATAAATCAAGTGGTCAGCTTCACAACATATTCCCATATATGTGAAATGAGAGGGAGTGTAAACGATATACCTATGCTGCTGGTCGGGTCGTATTCAAGTTACAGCATGAATGCATGTCATAAAAATTACGTCTTGTTGATTTTGATTGCATAAAAGGAGACCTGGAAAGGTTAATTCAAAATAATAATCGTAATCTCACAGGATAGATGGAAAAAACTAACCAGGAGGTGGTGGAATCTGTTTTTCTTCTGGTGTGCATTCTCTCTTTGACTGTCTCTCAATATTTATCAACATCTCTCTTCTACGGTCTTAGGTAATTCCTGTTGTTGAACTGATGACTGATGTTTATTTTATGGATTCATATTCTTCTTCAGTTCAAATCGTAAATGCATGGTGGTCGTACGGTTAATGAAAAAGGTCAGCCTTTACAAATACGTAAATACGTGCAGAGGAGGTCATCACAAAGTATATTTCTTTTGCCCACATGAAATATAAATAATATTATATTATGGTTATGTAGAAAATTCTCTTTGGAATATACACCGTAGCCAATGATAAAATAATGCCGAATGCTTAGATAGAATTATAGTTATTGGGTGTATTGAGCTCTTGTCTGTTTGAGTGGTGGGATTAGTGTTTGAAGGATGATAAATGAAAAAATGATGCGGTGGTGTCGGCTTCTTTTCTTTACGTGCTAGCTGGAATCTGCAAGAGATCCTTCTAAAAGATACATAATGTGTGCGTAATTATTATTATAAGTTGTAAACAGTATAACCAGTACGCATTGCCTCTACATTCTATATCCAATATCTTGAAGCTAGCTTTCATTTTAGTCATTTTGCTTTGTCTGTGATTGCAAATGAAAAATGAAGGTTTTGTTTTCGAGCATCTGTCAGAGCCCAACTGTCAGCTTAAAAGCTGAAATTCACAACTAAGACAGTTCAAGTTGAGTGAGATTTTGAGATAACGTGTGAAAGAGGAACAGCAGCAAAGCAATGATACACAGCGTTATATATTGGATAATCAACCCTTAGAAACCAATATTTGTGGTGGACAATTAAGCATCTATGTGTTTTGGTATGTACATAATATAAAAAATAATAGCACACCTTTGGTCATTTCATTATGTATTTAGGTCTGTATATTATTTTGCATTTGCATTTTATATACTTAAGTGTATGTATTTATAAATAAAAATGACCCATTTTGAGTCTTATACACAATCAGCAGTAATATAAAATGTTCATAACACTTGGTTTGCAATTTTAGTACTTTTTATTTAATATTAATGTATAGAGGAACTTACCGTGCCATATAGATATGATAAATTGTAGATTCTGATATAGCAATATACTATTGTTATATTTCTAAAATGGACCTACAGTATTAATTTATGTGATTGGCCTTTACGAGGTAGGTGACATTGGCCAATTTAGTACAAGTAAGAAGCATTATAAGAATATCAAAACTACATCATCTAGCTGTCAAGGCCTACAACACAACAATGTATTGTCATGTTCCACTAATGAAAAAATGAATGACGCGATGTTCAGAGCATGATGCAACGAAAGAAAATATCAGAACGTGTAATTAAGGTAGGTAATATCCAAAAATAAAGAATGCACTGAATTGCCGTATTGGCATATATATGGCATATGTTATCATAATTTCCTTTCATTCTTAAGTAGGGAAAGAGATTAAATCCTTGAACATCTTTCTTGCAAACAGATTTTCCTTACTGTTTGAATTTAATGAGGTGTTTTATGTTTGCGTACGCTGCCTTCTGTCCTGTTGAGTTTGCATCCAACTAATGTATGATATAACTTTCATCTCTTAAAATATTATTATTCACTGGTTCTGATAAATGTATCGAGTGCCGATGTGCCCAATGCCTATTAAATTTTTTGGAATGTTTATGCAATTAAAGCTAGTATGAAAATATGAATGTTTTGATGAATGCACTTCAATGACGTGGAAAGGTGGTTAAGCAAGCTGATCTCATGTCATGTAGCTCCTGTTTGAACATCTGCATTCTTAACGGCAATAATAAAAAGTAAATAAGAAGCTTATGCAGATGAGATTACAAATAGTATGGACTGCTTAATATACAAGGTGTACATGAATTCGTTGAATATGTACGCATCATCATTTTTGAATAAAAATATTCGCCTTCAGTAGCAAGAATGATGATTATGGTGATAAAAATCTGCTTAGTGAGCAAGGTACAAACAACCATGGCATGAAATTGCCATATCTATTCATTCCATACACGAGTAACTCTTACCATAAACCAACTTAATGATGATCAAGAAGATTATCATTTATCATAATGTCGTAAGCATACCTATACCTACATTAAATTGCCAAAACTCTTGCAAACTATGTACACAAATAAGTTTGATACATAATAACCCATGTAGCTTCTGTTCTACTTGAAGTAAATGTATGACTGACAAACCATGTCCAAATCGGAGAAAAGCTTGTGACTGTTGACAAAAGTTATAACCTTTGTGCTTAGATTTTTATGGCAACCTGTAACGAGTTCTGGATATCCTTGATTAACTTTTAATTTATTTTGTAATTCATGTCAATCTAAGTTAAATGAAAAGCAATCTTGGGCGTTATTACTTCTACACGTTTTCAATTTCAATCTCCTAGATAATCTTCCATATTTCTGCCTCAAGCCGTAGACTAAAAAGGAAAGCCCTACGGCGTCACATATGAATGTAATAGCTTTAAGACCATGATCCGTGGCGTGAAAGAGGATTGCTTGCGATACACTTGATAATACTATCTATCTACCTGTCACAACCAACTCAGGTGGTACAGCAGGTGTGTCTACAGCCAATCATAAAAGGATGGAGGAGGGTTTTCCACCTACCTCTGCTTCTCCTTAGCTTCATTTATCTTACCTAACCTTGTACTTATATATTCATATCAAATACTAACATATCTCATATATATATCATCGTACAACCTGAAATGACTGCTTACAACGATATTCCACAGTACACAGAGTTTGTACGTACACATATTTTTATAACGTAAACAAGTATTAGATGCATAGCGTTATCTCAGCAGCTTTTGATATTTGATGGCTAACTTTATCTCATCGAAAATACCTTTCTTCGTAAATCTGTACCATTTCATTGCGGCAATGCTGAACAAGCATTTTTAGTTGACAAGAACATTGACATTAAATGATTTTGATTTGATGTTGAAGCTTATAATTACGCGAGACTTGCCTTCTGATTCAGATTGCGGTTGTACTACTTTCTGACCAATGAAACAATGCAATGGTGAATAATTTACCAAACACATTGTATTGAAAACGATTGTTCACTTTTATGTACCTAACCGTCGCGTTTTTCACTGGGAGTAAATCTATTTTTAGGGCACCACCGCACCGGAAAATTCACGACAGGGCTTGTATATTATGTCGGGGAGGTTACCTTGCTGGTTGTTGTATATTATCGCTTTTTTAGGATTGTGACATGTTCAAAATTTGTAGTATGTGCACTGTTGTTGTACACACATAAATGGATTCTATGTCCAATCATTCCCCGTTTGCTGACCACCTGGATATCCAGTACGTTGCGGAAATGCATTGCTTCCGTGAGCTTGTTTGCTTGAATGTCCAAGGATATGGGAAACACACCTAGTCATACTGATGTTTGGTGCATTTGACATTTCATGGTCCATGAAATAACCATTTTGGGCTTCGTTAACAACAGACACGCTGCATGCAAGTGACGGTCCAGGTATGTAAACCGACATAAAAAGCCGGGAATAGAAACTCGGATTTTTACATGCATTTGAAACGTACTTTATGTCTAGATTTCCCTCGTGGAAACCGATTATTACCAAAATAATATGTGAAACGAGTTACGTTTTGCAAATTGAAATTGTCCTCTGTTGATTTTCTCCGCTGCAACAAAAGCAAAGCAGACCGAAGTACAAAAATATGTTCAGGTAGTCAGTGATTGAAAAATGACCGGATTGTCTGTTCATTTCACTTTTACCTTACACATTTCACATTGGAAAAATCCACCTAAATCGAAATAAGAATGAAGATTGAAAAATATACTCTTCAGACGTTCTACATAGCGGAACGTTTTTATCTATCGTCACATAATCGTATCCCATATTGAGGTGCAATGGTGTTCGCTTATAATCCCCGTAGTGTATAGTACAAGGTCCACCTCCAGCTCACTATTCTTCCAACCGTTCAATTCCCTTTTGGCTGTTGTGCAATAATCTTCGTGTGTCTTCATATCACTTTCTCTAACTTTGCTATTTTCAAGGTGCAATATAATCTTTTTCTACCTACCTACCTATTTATATTTCAAAATGTACATCCAGTTTCTATTATAAATAGGGTTTTATGCATTGCGTCTTTATAATACCCTCTTGCTCTCCTTAGTCTTCACGATGACGCCGACATTCTGTCCGTTTTGCCTTATGTATTGGCAGAGATTCAAGAAAGTCTTTTCCGGAGAGAGGGAGAGCAAGCTGCAATAACAGAAAAAGGTGAGTGCGAATGCTTCACCTCTACCAAAATAAAAATATAGTGAAGGCATAACGCACTGGGAGGAAGAAGAGATGAATAGCTTGCTATATCTATAGGTAAAGCTAAAAAAGCACAAACCAGCAAATGTACACCACGAAAGCATTTAGGTACATTTTTATTATACCTTGTTTCTCCTTGCATACCTTTACCTTTGCCGTAGTAATATGTCTGTCTGAAATCCCATATCATCGTCATGATCATGGATGCTTTATCTCATTCCCTGGTGCTGTAATAATAAGGAATGCATATAAACATCTAGAAGAAACATCTTCTGAAAGCACCATAGGCCGCCATATCGTCGTCGTATCGTCATCATCACCATCAAAAATTTTTTGTTGCTTTTCAGTTTTATTTTATTGCTCGCAAGGTGCATCCATCCATTCCCTATTTTCATCGTCTTCGGCATCATCGGTTGCTCAACTATTGAAGCTGATATGCGTCTTCTGAGAAAAGCTAAAGCCAAGAAGGACGAATACAGAGAAAAAAAGTAAAATGTTCGTAACAACAAGCTAATGTATGTAATAAACTACCTTGTTGTGTAGTAAGTAATCTACCTACAACATATGTGCCTATTATGTCATCTCTCCTACACCATCATCATATAATATACATTTCTCTAGTGTTCACATTTTTGCTTCCCGTCCTATATGTCTCATTATATCTTACTTAGAGACAGAACGCATATAAGGAACACCGCATCCTACAAATCGTTTACTTTACCGTGACAAGTGTGTTTGGCTTTGACTTGGTTTGCTTTGGTTTTGGGTAAATGCAGAGAAAAAACAGGCAATGCCAAGTGAACCGAGACACGGGTAAAATATACTACGGAATGCATACACCATATCAAAAACCACCACGTTTGTTGAATTGGTATGTTATCGAACAAGAGAGATAATATTATGGAGTTCACCTATACGAATAAACGGCCTATTTTGATAATGAGAATACATCACCTCTCCGTGTATGTATGTATACACGCTAGTCTTTCTTATATAGCATACCTATGCCAAAGTGGAAAGGAAACCAGTAGAGGAGGAGGACGAAGAATAATCTATGTTTTGCTATCAGTTACGCATGTATAGCTATTTAAATAGCAAAGATCTTGATGTAAATAGTTTCCATAAATTATTGGCTTCATAGGTCTATACACTGCACACAGTGCATGCATATAGAGTCATACCGTTTTTCTGCTGCAATAAACGTAGATGTGAAGGTAATGTATATATGTCTTTAATATTCTGTTGTGTTGTACATACAAGTTTTATGCGTTTATCAATAAGTAAAATGGGAAGGGAGGAGAGGGATGCTTTGGTGGAAGTGGTGGGGGCGCTTAGGTATGTTTTATGTCTTAATGAATTGAAAATGTTACAGGATGTGTAGTGGTGGTGATGGTTTGAAAATTATTATGGTGGTGGCAGTGGTGGTGGGCTTTCTGTTTTATATAGACTCCTTTTATCCTCCGGTAAAGGATGAACGGTAAACGTAATGCTTTGAAGAGCTTAAACTGGTGAGAATCGTGATGTGGGAATGTAGAGAAGGAGACAAAATTATCCCTCTTTACATTTCTACTCTCCTAGTTGATGTTTTTAATGCTAGGGAAGATATATGGGGCTATTGGTCGTGCCAATTCCATTTACTCATCTTTTTGACTTCCAAATGGTTGCAACATCGGTGTTGGTATTTGATACATTTTATGCCCCTACTATGTATGTAACGTGTATTTAAACGTATAGTACAAAATATCCTGCAAACTACCTATTTATAGTGCACTATTGCTTTTATTTTAAAACCGATAAAGTATAACATAATGATATGCTGTTTATTGTTTTGTTTTTGTTTAAAGCAGGTCAATCCGTGTTTCATGATAGATCTATCATGGGATACAGTTTGAGTAAATATTTAATTAAATTGTCACTATTTTTTGCTGTTTCCTTTCATATTCGCTGCTTTAATATTTAATTTAATCTAAACTCAAAAATCATATGTTGCATTACAATACGGACAGTTTGTTCGTCAGGTCTTCGTTTTGAGGAAATGCAATTTAGAGATTTGATTTATCTTTGTTTCTTTTCCATATACGAGAAAGCTTTGTCTAGTCATTGCTTTCTTTATAAGAACTTCATCTGAGCTCCCCGCTTCGATATGGGTCCCAAGGCTCCAATTTGGTTTTCCACTTTTTTTGAAAATCTGTGCGTTATATGAATCACGACTAGAACGATACACACACGTCGAGGCAATTGAAGTATAATTTTATACACTTCACCCTACTGTGTACCTTGTATTTCAAAAATGGAAATTTTTATCATTATGATTTTACCTTTGTTCCTGTAAAATCTTGAACGATTTTTACCTTTTCTTTCCCGCTCATGTATGCATAACATTTCACTCGTTATTTCCGTGGAACTAATGTGCCGTAACAGTCGGACGTGTGTGTTAATAATGGGTACTTTCAGTAGATCGTTCTAGGGAGAAAGGTGACGATCTGACGATACATAATAGTAATATCAGAAATTGAACTAGAGAGAAAAGGAAACATCTTTGTTATTCATTCCTGCGAATGGGTCGTGGATGGTGATCATCCTTCTAAAATGCTGATCATGTGAACAAGAATACATTAAGGTGGGGTTTTCCCTTTTGCAATAAAAAGAATGAGATGCAATAGGTAATGTCATATGATTTCTCTACATATATTATTCTCTATATGAACAAGCAGGCACCCACAAGGAGGAAGTCGAAGGAGAGAAAGTGGAACCTTGAGGAATAAATAGGAGAAATGGAAGAAAAGAATGTTTAAAGAAAATGATAACATCATCACATACATCTTAACAGCCACTACCACCATTTGTAGTTATACTAACTCAGGATATGCATATTTTATAGAGACGGTTCGACAATACTCACTTGTTAAAATGTAGGTGGAAAATTGTATGAGAAGTAAGGTGATGGTGAGAATTCAAATATTGGATATATGTATTGGGAATTTACTTATGGAAATCCAGTAGGAAAAATCCATTCATTTTTTGTGTGCTGGTTTCCAGTGGTCATGATGAAAATGATAGTGGTGCGGTGATGGATATTACTACAGAGATAGCATGATTTGATCATCTTGTGTATCAACCAGGAACTTTTCCTTTGAAGCAAATCTTCTCTGGAAGCTGGGCAAGGTATGGTCCATAAAACCTCACTTACTGAAAAAATCCTCTTTTCCCCCTCTACATGTTCCTTGTGCTCAGTTGATCCAGTACTAGTATTTTTTCTAGATGTCTTGGAATAAGGTAATGCAATCGTCAGCAGAAAAAGAATTTCTTGTGAATTACCTCTTCACACGTATGCGAGATATATGTGCTGAGTAAAAAGTATGCATCTGCATGCCGATTCTTTTTAAAATGGTTTTATCTCTACCACGTCAGAACATCTTACACACCCTGTAGGTATGCATTACCATTCTTTCATATTATTTCATAGCAGTATCATCCTCAATTCTCAACCAAACACAATTTCCTATTATGCAGTTTGTTAAGGAAATACCATCATACACCACATTGCATGCATCATCAGCGTTATCATTACCTTCACAATTCTAAATTTTCACAATATTTTTCTCTGTTCCAGTTTGAGCTATTCATTTAACTCTGATGATATGAAAATACTCTCTCATCAAATGATATTCTCAAGATCATAATCAGTAAAAAATGTACATCATGCAG
This sequence comes from Coecobrya sp. COE2, assembly GCA_027743765.1. Lineage (NCBI taxonomy): Eukaryota > Metazoa > Arthropoda > Collembola > Entomobryomorpha > Entomobryidae > Coecobrya > Coecobrya sp. COE2. The sequence goes on along the minus strand of JAHZMV010004387.1, from coordinate 37,303 downwards.
ACCATCGTTCTAGAACCTAGGAGAAAAGTAAAATAAAAGGAAGATGTATGAAACATTCACCAATTTATTTTATTGTATGCTCCGGAGTATGGATAAAGAGAAAAGGTGATATCGCAAAGTCTTTGACGGTTATTGGCTATTGGATTTCCTAGGTATACGTATCTACCAAAGCTCATATAGGTACATAAACAAACTCACTCATCTTGTTTTGGTTCAGAAAGAAAAAAAGGCAACTCAGCAAAATTTGCGAGCTATGCCAGGAATCAACAGGGACGAAAATGAAACTGTTGTTACAAAGTCGCGGTATAATCATTGACTTGAATGAGTGAGTGAGAAGGTGTATCATTTTTATAGTTTTTCTGTTTTCTTGAAATCTCTTTAGATTGCTTGGTTGCGGCAAGTGTGAATATAGTAAGTACATGTCTAACACATTTTAATACATTGATGATACAGTATGTCATCCTGTTCTTGCTTTTGTCGTAGAAAAAAATACGACCATCTGCTATTTTTCGTTGAACACGAAATGTGGATGATTGTGATGTGATCATGATCACAGTGGTGCTATTCAAAAGCAATGTTCAGTTCAGTTTTGATGTAAATGAACATCGCAGTTTTTCATGATTCACATAGGTATAAAATATTTTATATGCTGGCATATAGAACCAGTTGTAGGAGTCTGTAGTAAAAAAAGTAATTTTGTTGTTGATGATGACGAGAGGACGAATAACATGACTATCATCATCAAGAAAATTGCCTGCCACGAATAGACTAGTACTAGTCTACTAGTATGTGAATTTTATTGATGATGATGAGATACAAGTAAGGAGAAGATGATGATGAGGACGAATCTTGTGTGATTTATCAGCATTCCTTATGGCTATTTTATACTGATGTGTTGCGTTCCACCTAAGTAGATATGCAACAGCAATCATATGCCTCACTTACTAGCGAGCGAGGCACCCAAATAGAATACCAATGATTACCGTGAAAATGTTTTAGCTGTTTTAAAATATATGCATATACTATTCATACTACTGGTGCCTAGAAAAATTTGAACAGGATGATCTGTATAAATCAGTAAATATATTACACATTTTTACAAATGCGCGACGTATACGCATGTTGCATGTATTTGTGGATTTATTAAAATTTGCCATAAATAAAAAGCTACGTTTTTCGTTTTCGTATAAAAGCATGATTTAATTTATTTATTTTCACAATAACTTTCCCGAATTTTTGTAACTGCTAGATGTAGGAAAAAATAAATATATAATTTTAAGCCAAGCACACTTAATGTTTATTTCGTAATGGTAGATAGACCTCTTACTGATACAGTATTACTCTACATATATACCGCCCCTGCACATCATGTACATGATAAACACACTAATTCGTTATCTTGTGATCTGAAAAATTGAAACTTATTTTATTACTTGCATTAAATTACCTTGTTCATCTTGGAGCTCGTACTCTGCGAGGTTTACCTACAGCTTGTTGGTTGCTCAGTGTTGAGAATAGCAGTCTTCTTGAGAATACTGCTGCTGGTTGATTTTAAGCAAGCCAGTGTATTAGAAAGAATGATGTATACGAAAACTATTCCGTTTTTGTTACCGTTCTTAATGTCGCTGTACATTTTATGATCTTCTCAAGGAGCCTCCTCCATGGTTTGCTTTCTACCACGCTATATTATCAAATTTAAATCCGTTGTTTTTGCGAAGGAGACAGGCGGTTACAGATTCCAAATGACGAGAGTAAATCACTCAAGTAATATCGCTATTTAACCTTTAATATTCAACATTTTTACTGAGGATGTATAAACGAAATAATAACAAACAAAGCCTCAATGGGGTGTATGCAAATGAACAGATAATGAATCATAATTAATATTGCTTAGCCTTGTGAAGCTTTATGCATGTATATGATATGCATCATGTACATGCTTTTACTTTGTTAAGCCGTTTTCAGTGTCTGTTTTATTCATTTCACTCATGAGATTTCAGGTTTTCATAGCCTTCTCGATAGGTAAAAAACCATGCATGCATGAGCGATCTGATCACAAGATATACACAAGATGTTCAGTCATACCATACAACTTTTTGCCAATGTTTGAATCTTGGTTGGCTCAAGTGATTTTCATTTCGCAAACCCTTTCCTTCACCTACACACAGCAGCCATTATCATACATAACAAGCACAAATGAACATATTTTTATCTGGTGATTGAAGATACACTATTAAATACTATAGTTTTACTTGAATTATTTCTTAACCTCCTTTTCCCTTTCGTTTTTATTCCTGTGATCGTAATTTTATCAGAGTCTGATGATCATCATCGTCTTCGTCATTCCAATCCAATAAGTTTAGTAATAATCTTTGCTCACGTTTGCAATGCCTGCCAGCCTAATTTTTTCCCAATGGGAGTTATGGGAGTGAGCAAACTCAAATGGTTAATGTTGTTATTTATAAGTTGTTCTAGATAGACAGGCTTTGCATACCTTTACCATGTCTTGTTGACTTTCACGTAAAATATTTGTGTCTCTGATTGTGAATGCAAAAGATTCCATATTATACGACCACATTCTCTTCATTGTAATTTCGTCGTTTCACAGGACTGTAATAATAAACGTAACTTTTCCAAGGAAGATGACATCACATTATGTACACTGTTACAGTAAATTAATTAAAAATTTACGCTTAATAGGCTTAATTATAGGCATGAAATTGAGTACGTACCGTGTTTGAACAACATACATATCGGATTTTAGTAGAAACAAGTAGTTTAAAACAAGGAAGCATTTTAATCGCACACGTTGATGCGAAACTTACGGCGACGGTGACCTCTGCATGATTATAATTTGAAAGTAAACTACGAAAAGTGTAAATTGACAATAAATTATGATGGGATTGAGAAAAAATAATTTTGCGAAATTATATGCCATACTGCTTGTTGTGGCTTGGCCTTTTATTGGGTGAACAACCTTTATCACGGAAGAGGATCAAGCATATAATTTTTATTGACGGCTGTTTTTTGCCCTAACAGCTTTTTCCGATTTACTCAATTCAATTCAGTCAGTGAACACAGGTTAAACCTTTCTGTAAACTAGTGTAGAAATAGTGAGATATGATATAATAAAGATGATATAATATTTTTCTAATGATGCAAATTGTTGTCATCTAATATATGCGTTAGCGAGCATTACATCAATTACAATCAATGAAGGAATTGGTATTAGTGGGTACGAAAATCTATGCGATTTATTTGAATTACGGACGAGAATATAACATAATCATTTTTCATAACCGTTATATACAGTAGTTTTCAAATAGTAGGTGATAGACGTAATATATGTATATGGCCTGGTCGTGAAAGGTTAATGACATTTTTCATCTTATCGTCACTTATCAAGGCTTTACAAGCAAAGCTCAAATGCCACACACATGCAAAGAAAATGAATACCTAGGTACATGCACAAATGCTAAACTTTACAACTGACCTGGATGAAACACACTCATCTCTTTGTCCAATCAAGCGCCCCATTGAAAACATAACATTTGGTGCGGTTAAGTTAGTTAAATGTAGTGTCTTTTTTGTTTTACCGCAAAGATTTTTATTCTATTAGTTCCTGCTTGGGCTTATCCTGATCCAGAAGGACACGTAATTACGCAGAGCGTACATCAAACTGAAGATGCTACCTTGTCTTTTATTAAACCCAGAAAAACAGCACACTGTTGTGTTTCCGTAATCGTTTTCGTGGCATTGATAATGCAATCATCATGGATAGTAAATAGTAATACGGTGGATCACCATTATGAACAGCGTACCTATTTGAGCATGTACGTATATACCTATAATATTCCACTGTCTCGGTGAATGTTTCATGAAATTTAAGCATTTAAAAGCAACGGACATTTAAAAAGAGAAAAAATCAAGGCTATAAATAGCTTCCACTTATTCCATGTGTGTGGTGTGAGTGGATGTGCAAGTGTCGTAGAGGTAAATACCTTATTTTTATCAACTTGCATTTTGCTTGTTTTCTTCTAGTACTTAGGTATGTGCTTCTTTCCTTCTCACCTAACATAACTCACACGCTTGCCTTTTTTCCTCCAATTATTTAGCTCCTCAGCCAAGATGGTGGTGGATGTAGTTGAGTGCATTGAGAAAGGTAAGCCGTCGTCGTGTAAAAGTAAACTCAATGCAGAATAGTATAAAGAACAAAGAGAGAAATAGAAGGTATATAATTTCCTTCGAGTGAGAGAAAAACAAGTTATAACCGTAAAAATGAACAAAAAAATGTGCATGTAATGTGCATACCTTTGCCTTCTATTACTTGTTCACGCTGGTTTGGTTATTATTATCACGGAACGTTTCGGTTCTGTGGAGCTTAAAAGATGAGCAGGAGTTGACGAGGAGAGTTCGGGCATCTTGTCAGTTTCCAATACACGCAACACACCACCACATATATATATACAATAACATTATGCATGTGTAACTGTGTAACAAAGCATACTGCATTGGTGCTTCTTGAGCTGCTACCTATAATAATAATAATAAAAAAACCGAGAAAATAACGAGCGAACCTAATGTATTTACCCTGTACGGCGAAAGATAATACGGGTGTACGTATCACGCTGAGTGAATGAGCAATCACAGGTGCTTCCTTGAAGTTGTTTCAACGACAAAAAATGCGCAGCCTCGTGAAGTTTTAATGCTTTTGCAGTGGAGACGAGAGAAGATTGTGAGCAACAACAGTCTTTCTTGAAACTTAGTTTTTAAGTGTCGTCATTGTTTTTGAGACACATATTTTTCTTGTGGCAACCATCAAGCGTACTATACAGAGTAGAGGGTTCATTATTTAGGAAGCATGGCATAAAGCAGGAAGCATAAAGGTGGAAAGAAGAGAATAGAAACATAATAAAGTATTCGGTTGTCCTAATACACTGGCTAAAGTAATGCGATTTAACCATAACAAAGTAAAGTAAACTATGTACCTCAGTCCTTAGGTATTAATAGGATTTTTTTCTGATTTTAATGGTAAAGTGATGTAACATGTGGAAAGAGGAAGGAAAGTTTAGGTGCATGTGCTTTCTGATTAATATGCACCGTAACGTAGTTCTAGCTGTACCTAAGTATAGTATGAAGATTTTATATTTTTATTAAATCTGGTTCTATACCTTGTTTAATGCAAAATACTTTTTACGTATGTGTATAACTGGTAGGAAGGTTTCTGAACTTTGTATTTTTCTATCGTTTTGTAATCCCATTTAGCAACAATTGGCTATAGATTCTAGATTATGATGACACTTGTGTTGTTATCAAGCGAACAAGAAAGCCAATCTTTCGAAAGTCATGCTTTAGTTACATTCGTTTGTTCCACAAGGAACCTCCTCCTCAACTAGTTATTCTGGATGTCTATTTGTCTTGTTCTCAAATTTTCCTACTACAACTTTTGACTTAATTCACTTTGACGATGACTTGACATAACTTTTTGAGGAGTTTAATTAAGGAGTCTCCTGCCAAGAAAAAGAGAAGGTGATCTGAGATCTTTTACGTGAAATACATAATATATTTCACCAATACTGTGCAACTTTTCAATAATAATGATAATGGGAAATGGTCATTACACAGCATACATATACTAAAGTAAATATATGGAAGCCTTTAGCATAGACATCTTGAAAAAAGGTTAACATAAAGTCGATAAGATATTATGCTTTGTTCGTGATAATAAGTCTTTTTCTGTTTCTTTTATTTTACTTAGGCGAAGTACGGTAGTTCTAAGAAGGAAAGGCAAACTTTTTTACTGAGTCTGTATAATGTAACAGTTTCAGCCATGTACATAATATTGGTATTACTATTACACAATTGTGTTCTAGTTTAATACGGCTTCTTCCCTCAATACTACAACGTCTACATAGTAAAATAGTACTTTTTCAATACGACGATGATGAAGATCATCACAATCTTGATAGTTATCGTATCGATAGGAAAGCAGGCAGTAATAACAGTAGGAAACGACACGACACGATCTTGGTGGTTTAGGGTGGTGGTAGTTCTTGGTACACAGTAAAATCATTAGCATTGATACGGTAATAAAGCAAAAGGTAATCGTTTATTTGACCTTTGGATTATTGGAACCAGATCGAGAAAAAGTGCTATGATGAAGAAACTTGTTGGAATTTATGTGAAAGACTTATGACTTATAACGAGGGAAAAGTGTTATTGACGGCTACAATGGTGACGGTGTTGCTGGTGCTCATTTTCGACATTTTTACAGTGTTTTAGAATCGATGTGGTTATGTATTTATGAGCATATTATAGTATTTACATATTACTATACATATATGCATACCTTTTGGCGTATGGATCATCTGTACACCTTTTTGACATCGGCATGCATATAGATTATAGATGTGGTAGTATGAGTACTAAATGACTTTTCATCTCTATATTTTACCTATGCAATGTATTAATATTACTCCTTGGTGTGCACAAAGGTTTAAAAATATCCTGTGATTCACTGAGCCGCAACCGAGACGATTCATACGTATAATTACGCAATCAAGCTTGATTCATGAGATCTATGATGATCATGATGAAAGTGTAGTAGGGAATACTTAGAAAAAATTTCAAATGGATGTGTGCATTTGTATGTATATTTTTTGGGGGAGAACAGGATTTTTATTCCTGAGAAACTTTCTGGCACCGTCTCACCAACAGCCACCACCACCGTCGTCCTGTTTTCTTGTCACTTTTCATTACTATTTTTATGTACGATGCCACAAAATAAGTGTACAATAATTTGCCGTATGGTGATGCGCTTGATATCGCTGTGTTATACATTCACTCTTTTATATGTATAGGATCCTTTTCTTTAGAAAAGCAGGAATTGGGAAGGAATCAAAAGGTTATCATCATCTTCCTCTTCATTTTCATTTCTATTTTTTACCCTCTTTATTTCCATCATCATCATCGTAATCATTTATTAGAAATTACATAAATTGATCTTTTCCCTTCTCTCCCCCAAACCCCGAAAGTAGAGAAAACGAATAAATTAATGACTTCACTAAACCTGCCACCACTTCACCCTATAAATGAACAGGAGAATGAACCACTGACAATTTTTAAGAACATGATTGTGTACGTGTGTTGTTAAGCTTTTAATGGTCCACTTTGAAAATTGTTACGTGTCGCGTCTGTGACAAGGGTTGTGCTTCGATGGTACGCTTGCATGCAAAAGTCTTACTCAGTTGGTTCCTCACCGATACACCTCTATCTCCTTAAATTGTTTCATTCATTCGTCATATGAAATTCAACGAACGACTTACTTAAGCGTTAACTGAGCGGAATAATGGTTAATTGACAATTGATGAATAATAGCTGGCTTTATACGTTGTCATCATCATCAACATCGTCCGACAAGTGAACATACACGGCAGACAGAATTCATTCTATGCATTCTACTTGGCTTCAAGTACCACATCTCTAGATTTTTACCAGTACTGCAATGGTCGCCGTCATGTTACAGAGATAGCTTCTGGAAAAAATCTTTGTTCTGCAGTTCCATGGATGGATGCGATGATACCACGTAAAAGTTACAAAAATCTGCTGAGGACGATGATTAATCTTCTTTTTTCAAAAGCAACAACATCAGAGAAGAACAACAACAGGAGCAAAAGTGGAAGAGTGTGTGGATGGGATGATGATCATAAAAGGTTGAAAAAGCCGGATGCCCTCAATAATCAGTTAACGAGCATAACACAGGCATACACTACACGGACGTTACGTACATACGTACGTGCCTTACAGCTCTAATGTCGCTAAAGATATAATATGCACATATGCACAAAATAAAAATAAGCATACAATGACTTTACTGGAAACTCTGTGTGGTTCACTTACTCACTTCAATCAGGATAATGATTCTCCTGCCGTGCAGTAATCATATGTGAAGTGAAGTAGTTGTGTCGTGCCATGCATGTCATGATCGTCCGTGTAAGTCAGCATCACAGCACAATATTTTTTATCATCACTATTTTCATGAACGACAACACAAGAACCAAAAATTGAAATGATGAACATAATATGCATGCAATATTTTAGCTCAGTAGTACTGAGTCAGTACGTCCACTAGAGGAATAATGTAATGGGAATATATATAGGCTTGGTACTTTGGACGAGCGTGTTTTATAGGAGATGGTCGCTTTTACTTGTTGTATCGCTCGCCTGGCTAAAGTTTCTACTTATTGTTATTTATTATTGTCATTTTGGAAAAGAGCACGAATGGCAAAGTGTGTATGTAGATAATAAAAATAAGCTGAACTAATGATTACAACAGCTAGAGAAGTGGTCATTAATGAAACAAAAATATAGAATGCATATATTCTTGGAGAAAACACAATATAGAGATTTTGACAGGCCTTGCCTGTAATGGTTGTGTACCTTTGGCTTTACTTGGTAATAATATTAATTTATTCTTTATTGATCATTATTTTCATAGTAGGGGCCAGATGGCTACAGTTGACAGGTCCATGGAATGAAGTACAAAAGGTGGATAAACATGAAAAGAATAATTTCTACTTGTGTGTATGAACCATGAAACTTTGTTACCTAATTTTTATCACGGAGACATCCATCTCTCCGTTTTCTTGCATATCTGTATGACAGCCGAGTATGAAAACTCGTAGAGCTGTCTAATGCATTTATTAATACGAATGGGAAGATTGTCAATTCACCTTCTAGATGTTGATGCATACTTTCATGTAGTCATTATCCCTATTACAAACTCTCCCTCTATCTGTTGCCTCATTGTCTGTATCTTCGTCTTGCATGTTGTATACTACCAACACATTACACGCAAGTGCTGAGTTTCGCGCTTTCGTGGTGGCAGAGCAGAGTCATCATCTCTCACTAATCTCTTAGATAAGTTTATGGTGTGGTTTTGTACGTGGCATGATCGTTTATGATAATTTGTTTATGGATTTCTCTAGTGACTACTATTGCTACAAAGCTCGAAGCGTATGAAATAGTTATAATATCTACTCCCACCCTGATGTCTTGCAGTGAACAAGATTGTCATATTACTAAAATACTACGTCAAACAGTGAACAAAGACAGCTCTTTTCTGGAAAGTTTATATACTCATTCAAAATTACAATGTTGGTGCAACATTCCATTGTGTCGACAATTACATTTATATATGATAACCGTAAGCGAGTTACTTGGTTATTACGCGCTAACTCAAACTACGAGAAACTTAAACCTATAAAACCAAATAAATTTAAACTATGTATGTTTATAAAAACATTGGTTATGCACAAATGGAGCTTTCTGTTTAATAGTGCATTAAATCATACGCACATTAAACATTCAGCAAAAATATTTTGCGATGCTTTTATTTTCTAAGAATCTTCACGAGTCAAGCTGACAATACAGCTCAATAAATACACATTTGTATTTCTTTCTTCTCGGAACAATGTTGTTTACGATCTAACGGGAGTACGGGAGAGAAAAATTGCCGGTGAAAACGGAAACGATGTTGATCCCTTGTTCATAAAAGCGTTTTTATTGCAGTTCACGAGAAAAACAGCATTAAAGTAGGAGAATAGAGAATAAAAGTCTAGTTTTGAATGACGATGAAATGAGAATGCTAGAGAAAGACGCTATCATCATAATAATGATATCAAACTAGAGTAAAGTATTTTACTGTATAACATCTTTATATGGAGCAGTACAAAGTTGTTGTTCCCTGAAGTATTACCATTATTATGAAGATCCAGCGCAACCTAGCCAGACCAGGTACATGAGTACTTCTCCGTGTTATATTTGACCACTTTTACTTTTCTGGTATTTTGATATGATGTAAAACTGAAAAAAATGGCCATGACTGACGAACTTTGAATGTGTTTTTCTATATATGCCAGAATATAGACAAGTCAAAAGTCAGACATGAAGAGAAACTTTTTTACGTCTGAAATAGGACATAAGAAAAGTTATCCCCGTTTCCCTCCTCCTCCACTTTACGTCTTCCTGCTCACCTTCTTTCATACATCCTGTCTTTAAAAAAGTAAGCATGTAGTTTTGTGTTTTCTATGCAAGCAGCACTTGTATCACTGCGTAACTGAAAAGAGTAAAAAAGGAGGGAAGGAAAGAAAGTTATAAAAAAGAGCAAGCAGGAAGTGAATGGTAGACGGAATGGTGGGGGAAAGGTATGTAAAGAATTTTTATTTTGGAGTTTTGTTGACCGGTCAAAACACGGAGACACGAGGATAGAAAGAGCATCATCAAAAGAATCCTATACCTTAACATAGATATATGTATAAGTGCATGATGGTTGAAAACAGTTTGGTTGATGATAGGGTACATTATAAACTTGATTTCTCAAGCAATAAACTATCAACAAGAGCAAAACAGAGGCGGCCTTTCCCTTTCTCGGACTTTTTTTCGAGAAAGGCACGAACGTCCATCCATGCATGGGAAGCCAAAGCCAGCAGCAAGCCAGGTCGTATATTTATAGGACGGCAGTGGCGGCCGTGGTGATGGGAAGAAAAGCGGAAGATGGTTTTACGGTCATCCTGCTTTTTCTTCCCAGGTAACTTTGTAGAGTAAGTAAGTAGTTTTTTAGTATATCTACGTAATGGAGTGTGCATTTGGAAGAATATTTTATACAGACAGGAACACAATTTTTATTGTGGTACATTGTACATATATTCATATTAAATGGGAATAAGAAAAGGACGCTCAGCCAGCCATCTCAGGCAAATAAGGAGGAAATGTTGGAAATGAGAGAAAAAAGAAGGTGGTCTAAGAAATAAGGAAATAAACTTTTGAAGAAGGTAAAAGTGGATAAGTAAAAAAGTATTCTGTGAAGCAGTAATGTATAAGATACTTAAGATACTTTATTCCTTTGCATGAACAGAATATTATTACTATTGTGCATTATAAAGCCGGAAAGGTAGAAAAGTACTTAAAAGCCAAGCCACCATCCAGAAAAGAAAATCCAGCAATCTCTCTCCTGGAAAATAATAATACAGTCGGTTGGTGGAGAAGTATTACTTTGTATAGGTAGGCCACACACACACACACTTCGTAGAAAGCAGGCACAACAACAGCAGAAGCCACGAATAAGGAGAGGGGAAAGGTAGATAAAGGATTTTCCAACAAGGTTGCTAATGGGCTCAATAAATTACGATGCAATGCAAAATCCATTGTGTGCTGCTGAGTTTGCAATTCCATCACCCACACACACAGGCTTTCCTCTTAAGTTGTGGAAGGGAGCATAAAAGAGAAGGTATACTATATAATATATTGGGTATGTGGCATGTGTAATATGTATGTAAACGTATAGCTTGCATCATCATCCCGTAATAAAGGTACAAAATAAAGTGGAGAGTGACTAACGGTAGAGAAGTGAGTTTTCTTCACATTTTATTGTAAGAAAATGGGATCCTTATAACTTTTGTGGTCTTTTTCCTGAATGGCCTGGCACTGACTAAGCGGGAGAAGCGGAGCCCCGAATGAGTGTGCTGTGTATCATTCACTAAAATACACTTTTACTACTTTGCCATCATCCACATACACTCACTTACTTACTCATTCACCGTCATCATCATCACCGCCATCCACACACTAGAGCGTCGTTTTCTTCTCTTCACTTTAACCTCTTGCATACACTTAACTTTCATTTTACAAGATTTGACCTCATACACGAGTAATATATTATCTAGGATGGTGGTGGGTAAAGTATTTAGAGGGAAGTAAAACGATGAAGAGAAATGAATGAGGGAGAACTAAGAGAGGAAAAGTGGTAACAACGACTCCGTTGGATTCAGCAACACAAGTAGACACACTATGCATGAAAGTGAAGAAAAGGCTGAGCTGCTGTGCATGTGTTGTGGATGAAAGGCATTTGAAAAGGAAGTAGCAGAAAACACAAAGCTGAGACTTTGATAATGTGCTCTTAACTGCCCATAATTACCGCGGCTAGCTAACAACTTATTCACTGTCTTTTACTGCTTCGTCTAATGTAGTTAAATTATTGCTTAACTTTTAGATAAAACACGTATATTGCACAAAACTCACTGCTACTGCCAGAACATATTATGTATATTGGTTACCGTTAACTATTAATTTTTCTGTGATAAGCGGTAAATTAATTGTTTTCTATGTACTTTTAGTCGAGTAAAAATATTTTGTTTGTCATTTAAACCAAGGTATCTTGAAGCAAAAATACCATCGTGATCGGAATAAGGTAGGTCGATCACGATGGTATTTTTGCTTCAAGATACCTTGATTTAAACATTTTTGTGACCAATTGACTGTAAAAAAAAATCTTTCATATATTGAGTCATTTTTAAATATTGTCCGTAGCAAGAATGTTATGTCATATTTGCTTGTTCTACACCTGGCTTCATTACTCGCATTACTCATTATTACATTACAGATAAAGAATTACACAGAACAGAAACGTTTACCTAATATTTAGCTTTAAACGCATGCTAAATTTTCCAAAAATTTGTATAGGATGCTGCTTCATTGAAGGATCCCTTGTGAATATAAGTAAAAAGATGTATTAAATCTGTAGAGAGATGCATCAAGTATGTTGAATGTTGAAACGACAACACTACAGCATATAACATGATGCTTTAAATAGGACACATTTGTGAACATGCACCGTGGTTCTTTTTTGCTACTGATAACAAGGACTATAGGAGTAGTCTGATGTGTTAAATAAAACTTGCCAAAGCAGGTTGTGTTTTTGCCATCAAAGTTCAGGTTTACCATTTTGCTTCTTTACTTGCTTTCAGTGAAGTAGCAACAATACACCTTTTTCATTCTCTTTTTAAACGTAAAAGTTTTACTGGTTTCTTTTCATAGAAGCGAAGCGCGGCATTCATTCTTGCTGTTATGCTTCATCATCATCATCATTCTTTTTCTCTCTGGTGGTGTTACAGAGATGGTGTATCTGCGATATGTAACTTGTCCCAAAAGTTTTCAAAAGGCTTTAGTAGCCTAAATACCTTGATGTCATGATCATCATATTACTTATCTACCTAGAAGATATACCGGAGACCAACCAAATTTGCGCCAAAGAAGCAGAAGAGAGAAAGTGCCTCTTTTTTATCTACGTGCATACAAAGTATATATAATTTGATGATATGGATCCCAAGGTATTTACACGTTTGTTGTGCTACACCACATTGTTTGTAACACTAATACTGATAGAACAAGCTTTTCCCACTTAAAAAAGATTTGTTGTACTTGCAACTTTAATAAATACCCAAGCTAGCTGGGTTTGTAGTCGAGAGTTTTTACATGGACAGGTTTGTTCCCTTGATGTCTAGTTGTCAGTTATCCCGTTCCTCATGCTTTTGATTCCTGATGGAAGCTGTTTAACTTGGAGGCAGGAATGGGAGCAGGCAAAAAAGGCAAGAACAAGGTATTCAACATAAAAAGGAAACTGACGTTGTTGTGCACGATGAAAAAAGGAGACGAAGAGAAGGTAAAACGTAACGAGCGTAGTTTTTTGTTAAATGTGCAAAAGTTGAGGTTTTTGTTCATCACAAAAATCCTTCCTTGTCATCATGGGAGTATACCTATCTTCTACCTTCATGATATCTATGAAGGTATACAAAGAGAAACTGCTTTGGAAAATTCTAGCATAACGTATTATTATTGCGTATATATCATTATTGGTCCGTCGGTATGGGGCTTGCTTTTGTCAAGGAAAATACCACACCGGAGACACGTGTGCGAATGAATTGACGTGAGGTAGGAGGAGGCGGCAGCAAGCGTTGGTGGTGGAATGCAAGGAGAATTTACAGTAATAATAATAATAATAATAACAGAGGAGCCGAGGTAAATATGGATATGCAGACCTGAACTGTAAAAGTTCACCAAACAAAGTCGACTGTATAGATATAACTGGATATATAGCATTTATTACTGTTTTCTTTACCTTCCATTAGAGTAGCAGTGTAGAAAGCTGGAACACAAGGAATAGAATGAATGAGTCGAATGGAAAAAGATTGGTTATGGTTGCTCAGCTTCTTGATGCTTGTTGGCAGGATCCATCCTGGGGAAAAATAAGTGTCATCATCATCATCGTTTTCCTTTTCGCTGCTTGCCTTTCTTTACTCTCCTGCTAGGCTGCGATTGCTGAACTGTTGTATATTCCTTTTCTTCCTTTTTACCTTCCGTGCATCTTTGGTCTTTGCTCAAAGTCTACCTATATGCTGTTTTCGGTAAAATATAGTATTGACTCTTCGTGTTATACAATAAAACATTGGTATCAATAGTATCGTGGTACTTTCCTTTAAGCAGTCATTCTGCATTGTACGCACTGTGGGATGATGTCATGTAAAGACTATCAAAATTATAACTAATGTACATAAATACAAGGAGCATGCATTAAACGCACAGCGTGCCTTTTACAAAACAGCGGAAACAGGAAAGGGGGAAAGGTGAGTCATAATGAAACTAGGAAACGTAAAAATCAGACAACGGTTGGTGGGATGACATGGTTTGATATAACTACTTATTATGGAACTTTTTGTCATGATTGCCTTCACGTTCACAATCTGTATACTCGTATTTTATCTCTAACTTACTTACTACTGCATACAATTAAAATTTAGGTCGAACTCAAACTATAAAATACGCCATTAATGAATCTAGATGAAAACTTTAGCACAAAATAAAGTAATATTTTTCTGAGCGACACCATTAATTCCTGTTGCAAACAAATTGCAAAATTTGAATGTGTCTAAAAAGAACCCAGTATCATTGTCTTACAAATGAAAAAAGTCATATATAATGATGAGTCACAGACATTTTGTGTCTCTACATGTCATTTCTTAAATGGCAATGAATCATCAAGTCAAACATCAACATGTGCATGAAATACAATTAGAGTATTTGGAAGTACTGTATATCCTTCGTCCTTTCTGTGATTCTAAATGAAATCCAAAGACAATTATTGATAGCTGATAAGATTTTTCAAATGCAGCGTAACCCAAGTCCAACCAGAAACTCAACAGTGTACAAACGCACAACTGCTGATAAACCTGGCATAGAACTATCTATGCTGGCATAAAACTATCTGTGCTGGCATCTCCATTTATGTACAAAGTTTGGTGTAAAGGGTCCACATACCTACTGCCTACTTGATTGTACGACAAATCTAAATAAAATCTTTCCGAGGAGCATATACACGCACACGCAAACAGGCTGTCATTATTTCTTGTTCTGTCGTATTAGCCAAAACGAGAAAATCCAGGTCAGCTCCTAAAAGCCATGAATCTCATTAAGTCCCGACTTTTTTCCATCTGTGTGTGTGTGTGATTAGATAATACAACTTTCACGCTGCTGATTCTAACATACTCACCGTGCTATTGAAGCATCCCACACAAAAATAACCTATAGATTTATATCTACCTATCTACCCATATAAACCCATGCGCACATTCAATTCACATCATTATCGTCTTATCGTTCCTTTTTGTTGTCGTAAAGTCATGCAGAAACAAATTGTGTGCAGCAGTGTGCAATTCACCTTTTTCCCATTTTCTACCTTCTGGTCACTTTTATTCCCTTCTTTTTGTTACAAATGATGCGTAGTTATCGCTTAGATTGAACTTAGAAGATTAGCAAGCAGTTAGTTAGCTTTTGTGTGGTACAATCGTGGTGGGTCGACCTGGTGTTGTGCTGGAGTGAACATTTGGACATTCGATGAATTGGTTTGTAGATGATGGTGGCGATTCTGGGAATGAGGGTAACTAAAATATATTGAGATTAGATTCAGTCTCAGCAACGCAGCCAGCTCCAAATCCAAAGTTTTTCCTCCTTCCTCTGCGTAGTAATTAGCAAAATGATAATCTATTCCCTTTTCGCCCTAATAACAATGCATAGGTACAATAAACATCGCATCAATTCATTCCTCCACATTCTCACCGGCTCTCTCTGATACTTTTTATTTTAGCTTTCCACAACTTGGAAATGGGCGTAGGTAGAAAACAAACAATAAAAACGTGTAGGATAAACAAGGTGAACTGCGAAGCTCTTCTTTCTGCTTACGTGAAGCCGAATAATGCATAAAGCGCTCTACATTTTCATCCAGTCATCCATCCATTCATAAGGTCTAATTTGGCTCGTGTTCACCATCAGCCAAGCAGACCGTCGTAACCGTATGCTCTTATTTAGGTAGCAATGCATATTGGGAGGTGGAAAAGTGGAGAGATTGAATGCTTTAGATGCTAATGTCTAAAAAGAGTGGAAACACGGGAAGTGAGAGAAAAGATAAAAGAAGGCAGAAAACAGAAAAGAGAATGACGACGACTATTTTACCTTTTGCTATCCACCGACCGAATAAATACCATGAATACCACTGCCACCACTATAATGTACTCCTACTGGGCATACTTTTTGCAATAGAAGCAGCGATAGTAACATCAGGAATATATGAAATGTAGCCATTTAATACTTCTTTTCATTCTGATCAACTCATCCCACCATCACCTTCTCCATACAAATATAGGAATACACGCATGTGTAACGTGACGTTTTTAATACATAATGTATGTGTTGGTCGTCGGTGTTGTGTGGAGGTAACAGCGTATTAATGCCATGAGTCTATTATTACACTCGCACATAACAGAAAAAGAGTCACTCATTCACTACGGAGAAATGGTATTACATTAAGGTAAAATGTACACAAGCAAAGGGAGAAAAGTAATAGACAAAAACTCTTTTAATGTATCAAAGCACCAGTTGTGCAATAGCTAACAAAAATGGTAATAGTATACCTTGCTCACCCACTAATACACAGGTTCAATTCAGGTAGGTATTTCCTTTTGCTCATCACAATATACTCCTGCAAAACAACACATACCTTATTATTATAGTGAGAGAAAATATATATATTGCTTAATAGGTATTTAGGGGAGTTAAAATGGAATGTTGGTGGTGGTGGTGGAGAGTATAGGCATGCTGCTGTCATGCTTGCATGCATGTATGAAGCTGTCATGGTGCGAAGTGCAATTAGTGCTTATTGGCACAGTGTAATACAGCCACTGCTCTACAGGGATATTGTCGAGGAGCAGCAAGGGGAAAAGGTTGACTGTTTGGCTGTGAAGTTATAAAACTTATACGCACTGGATTGTTGCTCTGGCTGGCAACCGTCATCATCATTATCCTGTATCCACAATCCCTATAAAAGTATGACAATATTCCTACTATAAAATGAATGGATGCTGTGTGAGAGTATGCATGTATATTTTTCTTATATGCATGATGAGGAGGATGGCGATATGATACATACTAAGTAGCCGTATGGGCAAATAGTTGTATAGATGAAGTAACTCAGCGTTTGTGTATTTATCTTCTTTTCTTTCTGTCTGTCTGTGAGGAGAGCGACGATATATAATGAAAGTATTTTTGTGTGTTTCTCCTCTGTCCTTGTGTACAATGAGTCTCGAAAATCTAATGGATTACTGCTAGTGTGCGTCCTCTATTCTCAAAGCGAAAGGAAAGATATGCAGAAGTAGAAGAGAATATATGCGAAAAAACTTTATTCAATCTTATTATCAGCGCAGGAGTATAGGTATCATTTGTATGAACATTTATCTTAACTGATCTCTTGTGATCGCGGAAATGTGATAAAATGCAACAGCTCCAAACACATAAAGCACATATGTACACAAAGTTTGTATGTCCTCTGTGTATGTAAAATGTTCATGCATGAAAATACTGGTTTCCATTTCTGTGACTAAATAGGTGCGTATATAGTGTGTACGTACATTACTCTTATTGTGTTGCCCGGAGAGGACTTGCAGCAGCGTTGAGAGGAGAGTAAATCCGGTCACAGGTGTGACAATGTAAGTTGCCTGTTGTATTAGTTTTCTAGTTCATCCAATTAATGCCAAAGTCTCTGGAGAGTTTCATGAGCTGACGAGTTCTTTTGTTTTTCGTTCCCTGCTTCTTCTTCTTCCAGTTCTCAGCTTCCATTCCTTCTACCATGTATGTTCACTTTTTTAAGAAAAAAAGCAACAGCAGGCAACACTATGGGGAGACTAAAGAGCCTTACGTGTATATAAATTCAGCTGGCTCACAAGAGATGACTTTATACAAGTTTTTGGCACTCTTTCCGTTTCCTGCTCTTTTTCCCCTGTGCTCCTTTACCTGTTTGGCTACCGTGTATTGTGTACACAACAATACTTGGAGTGTGCTTGTGTGCCATATCATCACGCAGTAGTGAGCCAAGCCAGGTATCAGGAGGATCAGAAGAGGAGGACAGGAGGTTGTCGACTACATATGTTGCTCCTTCAGAGTGAGATTTCCAAGGTGTGTATAGCGCACTCCTTGTTAGGTAGACAATGGGCTCTATTATTATTACTTTTACACTGCTCCCTTGTTCACCACCATACCATCATCACCGTCACTTTTATACACATTTTAACTCCACCTTAGCTTTGCTTGCTTGTCTTGTCGAGAAGATAAGGGAAAAGAAAAAGAAGCAGGACAGAGAGAGAGGGAAACATAAAAGACCTTTTTCACCTTTACAACAGCTACACCATTCAGCAATATTGAAGCTTTTAAGCCAAGCCAGATTTTTCATCTTCTTTCAGTCTTTTAGAAAAAAAGAAACAAGTAAAGTCTTGTCTAGAGCTGTTGATCCTTTTCCTTCAAGCTTCAGAAAAAGTTTTCCTCTTGTACTTACAAACTACTACTCACTGGTTCCCCCATTCATCATATATGTATGTATATATAAGAGAGAGAATTGCATCTTTTAGATGATCTGTCTGTGTACAACTTTGTATGAAACCCGAATAAACAAGTAGTATTTTTCATCTTGAATCTTACAGCAAACCAGTACGTGAAAAAGTAAGAACAAGGTGCCTTTTGTATTACATTACAATGTATATGATCATCATCACAATGCAATTTTTCATCGCAGTAAAGGAGACTGATGCGTTATGGAGAAAGGAGGCAAGAAAATGCCATTGCTTCGTTTAAATGGGTTAGATAACAAAACTGTACAATGGTACACCTTTATTTCCGACGAACCTAAACGAATTTAGTGAATTGAATCAGTTCAGGAAACAAAAAATAGATCACAACAGCAAACAGTAATACCTATGTATTCAGCAGACACAAAAGGAACAATGTCGCGCTTGTTTTCTTTGTTGGGTAACATTTTCTGTAAATAAATAATAAAAGCAGGTATTTTTGAATATGTAAACAGGTTGTTGTGTTTATAGTTAGATGTAATTCATTCATGTGTTTGATCCTTGCCAAATGGTATTTTTTATTAAAAATCAGGTTACTGGAGAATAGTGTGCGTTTTGATTAATTTCTAATATGGATTTTATATTTGTAAGCATGTACTTAAAATATTGCAGATTTTTAGGTTTTCTGTTAAACGTAGTAAACCTTGAAAAGTGATTACCTATGTAGGTGCAGATATTCTAGGTATTATTATTTCTTCGTATCCGTGATGAAATTCCACTAGAGAATTTTTACACAAATTAATTTTTATCCCATTAACAATCTCATCCCAACTTTATTCTCCTATTGTGCTACTACTGTTGGTTGGATAAATTACAACAAGCACATACATAAATTTACTGATCCTGTATATTATAGTAGCACGGAGGCGAACACCAATCCATTTATTTTCTTCCGTTGATTCCTTCTCTTCTCTGAAATCACCCAGCAAACATATTACAGAAAAAGTTCCTTTTGTGTTTCTGGTTGCATAGGTATGTACATCTCCGTATACATATTTACGCTCACAACTTGGGAAAAGGGATATTACATGATGATGACTAGTAATACGTTCGTGTTCAGGAGTGCAAGTGTATATATCTATACAATCTGTTACTTATAAGCAATAAGTTACCATATGCATTGTAAATAGCTGAAAGCGCGATTGGTGTTTGCTCTCATTCCATTTTTCTCTGTTCTTTCTCTCCCTCTCTCTTATTTATCGATCTTGTATCTAATTGGACGATGAAATGCAGGTAAGGAAGGAAAAGAAGAACAGTCAAAGCAACATCAGCGGAAGAAGCATATATAAACAATATAGGAAAAGGGATGAAATTGGTATTTATGTTTGTGTCTTTTCCCTAGTATTCTGGTGCACTCTCCTTTTCCTTCCACGTCTTCGTTTTCTCCTCGTTTTCCTTCCTCCTTCTCTACTCATCCATATAAAGTGCCCGTAGTAGCATTACCCAACAGCATATAATAAATACATAGAAATAGAATCCTGCTTGCTACCTTTATGAATGAATCGATTGTCTATGTATTAGAATATGAAGTAGCATCCATTGTATCTGTTTTGCACTCTTTCTCTTTCCCTTCACAGCCTCCCGAGTGTGTAGTCTGTAGATTATTGTCTATTAGGTAAAAAGTAGCTCGATGAGATACTTTGTTTTCCAACCTTCACGTACATACCTGAAAAATACATACTTAACTATGCACAACATGCTTATATTCCATGCAGCCTATTAGCACGTACTATATTAAAAATGCACATATTCTTACGAAAGGTATAAGAAATCCTTGTGCTTTGTTTGGTTCCCTTCCACTTCTCTGCTGTTTTTCATCCACACCAAATCATTCTCCTGTTCTCATATTATTCGTATTAACTATATATGAGGAGAAAAGTTTATATTATTCCCTTCAACATGTTCTCATGTACAATCCCATACCAATGAGCTTAGGGAAAACGTCTGGAGAAAATACAAAAGTTCAATAGGTTTCTCCCACATTCCTGCCTTACGTGTCTGCGTCTGATGATACCTTCTTACCTTTTTTGTTTCTTCTTCTCAACTTATTTCTCCAGCTAGTTGAGCCAATTGGTCATTTCCCAAGTCATCTAATTCCGTGCGTACTACCAATGTACTTACCTACCTAACTTCACGAGCTGCAAGAAACTGAAACTGAGAGCAGTCGGAATATTATTATTCCTTATGAAAGGAAATGCCTACCCCTACACAGACGTGGCGCATAATATACAATCGTACACAGATGTACACGGACTCACGTTTTATACCTTCAATAAACTATTGGAGCTTATTGGAATTGGAAGAAAAGTGAAGGTATCCAGACCAGACATTGCTATAATATAATACAGAACAAGGTATTTCGGATTATTATGAAGAAGAGCCTCTTTCTCCCTTGGAATATATAAGTTGGCTTGGTGGAGTAAAAAACCCTCATTTCCTATTTTATTCCCAGTGGTAGCAGTAGTCATCGTTGTAATGGCACTTGTCCATGTATACACCATAGTTATACTTTTATATCACGGAACACACAAAAGTATATTGGCGTATTTGCACTGTATTTATATAGTGTCTGTTTTGTGTTGTGAGCCGGTGAACAAGGTAACGGTGTGTAGTAGTATGTACTACACAACTAGTCAGGGAAGAATACTCTCTGGAGAATAGGTCGTGCTTCATTAAATTTGCACAGGTACACATGTTGCCCTCAATATGTACAGTGGTGGAAGCGGTAGCGTGTGTCTACATGTCTTTTTTTCTCTCTTTTTCCTCTCTCACGTTTGATGTTCCTTGTGTGTGAGAGTTGAATTGAGCGAATGAAACGATGTGGGAATGGCTTCTTGTCAATTCAATTGCACTTAGCCAGGTTTGGTTCGATTCTTGTTTTCCTCTTCGTGTCTGCGATAAAAACGTATTCGTTATAAAAGCATTTATTTATGTGTTGCTGGAAGGGAATGCAGCTTAATATACATAAGTAAATGTATTTTTATTATTTACTGAATGCGAAATAGGAAAAGGTAAAATTGTGCATGTGGAACACCATCAACATGTACATCCACACTCTTAATATTCCCCACTTCATCTTCTATTTTCTCTCAGTATTGCGTACTTTATGAAGGATTTTTCAGTCATTCTCTACATTATGTATCTTTCACTAAACTTGTTTGATTTGTTGTTTGTTTGTCGAGTACTTTTTAACCTGGAATGACATGCCGGCTTTGTTGGTTGTCTGTCGGATGATGAGGAGAATGATGGCGGCTGATTTTTAGATTCCATTTGCTTGTTTAATATTATATATGCGCCCCTCTTTCTCTGAATAAAAAAATAAAAATGGGAATTGACAAGTGGTTGGAAAGGGTTCCGTGTAAGCATGGGTTAGTATAAATATGAACATTTTTACATGTGAGTTAAGTCAGTCACAGATTTTATTTAAGTACACTCGTAACCTGATTTTTTATCGTATCCTCTACATATAATAATACACAATCTAACATTTTACATTTAAATACAAAAACACCTTACCTTGTCATTCACTCATCGTTTTTCATACCATGTTTGTCGGTATTTTGTTGACATTGCCAAATTCCAGACAGTTGGTGAGAAAGTGCGATATTCTAAAATGTATTTTTCTTGGTTAGTACATAAACATAATAATAATAATATGCATAATGGAGGTATTTTTTGTGAAAAGCTTTTAGCCTTTCAAGAATAAAGAAGGCCAGGTGGAAAAGTGGTAACCTGAACCTTCCGATGTGAAAGGCAGCATTACAAAGTTTCGGTATTAAAAGCGTGATAAAAGGCGATGAAAAGGCTAAGCTCGATGTTGATGATGCAGGTAAGAATAGCGTATGTATATATGCGTTTATTATATGCTGACAGATTGGATCTTTTAGTGAAAGTAAGTGCTTGTATAAGCATAAGTACATGTAAAAGCAAAAAGGCTTCAGGTGAAGAATGGCATTAAAAAGCATCTAAAACGCTTACAGCCACACTCACTGTCAGACAGTTCAGCTGTTAGTGTTGAAAAGGTGTTTTAGTTTAATAGAGCATCCAACACATTTCCTTGTGGGTCTAGAAAGCAGTCAGGAATTCCTCTTGATTCTTATAGCACACACTTAATTTTACAACTCCTTCCTACTTTTCCTTCCTCCACAATGATCACTACCGCCACACTTTGCACACCTGAGTTTACTGGGTAATAAACTTGCACTGCTACTACCAAGCTTTAAGGTGCTGCAGTTTTCTTCTCTTTTTAACCTTTTCTTTCGTTTTACACGGCAATAATTTCGGGTAGGACGCACATCTACCAAATTGTCGTGGTGGTTGGCGGTGGAGGTAAGAAAGTATCGAGAAGACTATTAACCTCTATATTCTTCTCATAGTTTGGTGCTAAAAAGCAGAATAATGGCTCGAACAGTTTTAGAAGCTTTTTGCCTATTTATTCTCCTTTATATTTTTAAACTACATAATGCTGTATGGTGTGGTATAGTGATATGATCTACATGCTGAATAGTGCTTTAGGTACTTGTTTTTCTAATTTCAGCGGTCGTTTCGCATCCTTACTCTCTGCAAATGATGACGATGGCGATGATAATATCATCTCATGGGTTTTTACGTAGGTGGAGACATGGGATGATGACTCACTGTAATATTTAAGTAAGATGATACGTTCTACACCTTGATTTTGTCTTAATTCAAGATAACCAAGTATTCTGCATTATGATGATGTATGCATCCCTATTTAATATATATCTATACATACCTCTGATATATAAAAGGTAAAGCATATAAGAGAAATGAATTCACTATACGTTTATGCCGTGTCATATAAACATCATAGTCAGCAGGTACAAACAAGCAGAAGAAAGGGAAAATTAATGTATATGGCATGTTTATACGAGCAGACCTGCCTCGTAAACCAGGATGAAAATTGATGTGGATGCCAGATGCCAAAGAAGACTGAGATAGGAAGATGAAGAAGAAAAAAGGGTATGAAAGTTGAAAAGGTTTGTTGTTGATGCATTATTACTTGATGCCATGAAAAATAACCACTTTTCACGTGATATAATAACATAAAGGAGAAAAGCTATGGGAGAGAAAGAAGTGGATAGAAATGGCGGAACTCGGGCTCAGGTACCAAAGCTTTGAGTACTCTGCGCATTACCACCATTGTTAGCAGGCACATAGGTATTTCTTATAATAGGACTCTGCGTATACTATGGTTTTATTTCCTTTCCCCACACTTTACAATTTTTCCTTCCATTTTCACCGTATCCGACAACAACGCAGAAAGAGAAAAAAGGTAAAAAAGTGAGTGAATGAAACATTTTTCTTATAGGCTCTACGTTGAGTTGTACGTATAGATATGAATGAATGAGGGCTAGTTTGTATACGTCGGTCTACATTTCTTCCTGTTGTAGCACTCGAAAGTATGAATTACACATGGAGAGAATGAGTGACTGGTGAGCGGCAGCTGTTTTGTTGGAGCTCTTGGAAGTTTTATACCTGCCTTTCACTTAAAAAGTGTAATAAAGGTGAAGAAAAGGGGAGTGATGTTGATGAGAATGCCACAAAAATGCGGAGAAGGTAAAGCTGGAATAAAAAAGAATTGAATGTGTGTAGGCGTACCTAAAGCTATATAGCTTTCAATACCTTTCTTCTAGTTTGAGCACTCCAACACGATCGGTTTTCTGGTTTGTAGTGCATTTGTTATTACCGCGGTAAAAGCCTTTTTGCTTTTCACACCATAAGTTTTATCCTTGGATAGTGTATAATCTTATGCCTATCTCTATGTACCTTCAGATATCTGTGCACGAAAGTAGCATGTGTCATATTTGGAAGGAACACAAGAAATTCAAAAATTGTTTTCATCGAAAAGTCACACTGCGTATGTATTTGTATAATAGGAATATGTAGTAGACTCTTGGACATAATGGTAATAGAAATGGTCTACACTCTTCATAAGTATGAGTTGGATAGTTGCAGTTGAATAGTATTCACCGGTTTATCGAATCATTACATCTACACAAAATAAGCTGTATAACCTTCTTCCATAGATATTTTAATTTTTGCAATAAAAACCATATTTATGTATCGGCATTAATATTAATGCTTGTACTACATTAGTAACGGTAGAACAAGCACATCAACTTGTGCCTCCTGCAATGCAATAATATACGAATATTTCAAGATTTTCAGGAAACCTCAAAAGTCTTCTCAAATGACACAAGTAATTCCAATGTAATGACCACTGATAAAGGTGTCGTGCCTTGTTACTTACTTCATTTAAATGCTTTTCCTTCTGCTTCTAAAATTCCAAATCTCAAATGCCATATTCTCCCATAACACCTACGTAGGTATGTGAACGGCTTCAGCTATACAGATTATAATGTTCTTTTTACCGTTTTCTACCCACACTTACTTGTGCACACCAACTCCCAGTAATTCAAGTAGTTATAAGAGTCATCGTAAAGAATCATTTAGCGTGTCGGCAGTGGTACGGTATCGTATACCAATCATCATCCACAAAACCACCGCAGTATACCCAAGTCTGTCGTTCCATTTTCTTCTTCCTTTCCTCGCTGCTGGCACGTCGCACTTTACGACGTGAATTTGCTTTTTAAAAGGCGGCATAGGAAAATATGGTATTTGCCATCATCCCATCGTCGTTGTGATCACCACCTATACCATCATCACTACTATCAATACTATGAATATAAATCCAATAAAAGTCATTTACACATGCAGTTTTTCCTTCTTTTTCTATCTCTTCCTCTTTTCTCCCATTTATTTCACATGGAAAAGGCCAGCACACAAGCAGAGTAAAAATGATCAAGAATCGCTAAACAGCCTTTGTCTTCTGAAGAAGGCGACAGGCAGGTATGCCAATAAAGTATTTTTGGTTGGTTGGCTTGCTTGGTCGTGCTTCTAATGTAGTATATGTTCTTTTCCACCTCTTTGTCTTCCTTCTGTCCGAATCCATTATACATGCAGTGATACAGCCATTTGAAAAACTATCAGCTATATAGTTTAAGACATATATTATTTTACAAATCTATTCTCTCTCCTGTTTTGTTCTGCTGCTTCTTAGTACACAGGTACTCAAAAATGAATAAAACTGTGGGTAGGTTCACACAATTCACCTAGATTGTGTAAGGTCCATAATGCTATTATAAAAGTATAGACACCTACGACTACCTTCGCTATGAAAGAACGTGAAGTGAATCTTTAACAACTTGACAAAAAGTGTATAGCATTGGCACAGAAAAATCAAGTCTGCCGCACAGCACCACTATAAACTAATGTTTTGCTGTTGCTGTGTATTATATAAAGAAGCAATGAATGAGGTCTAGAGAGGCATCGCATTTACTACCTTCCTTTTTAACACTGACTCATGGCTTTTTCTACTTTTGTCGCGCTCCTGCTGCTGTTATCAACATGAACCATTCTGCCAGGAAAAGAAGAGAAAATCATGCCAAGTTCCTTTTTGCAGTCATCATTATCATTACCACTCACCACCACTCACCTTTTTACATACCTTGGTATATAGTTGTATTTTATGCATTTATGAAGGAGTATGTGCGCTTCTCCTCCTCCTCTTCTCCTTTTCCAAAGGTATTATTACCACCCTTTTTAAAACGACTTGGAAGTTGGAAGGGGAAAAGGAGACAGACCAACTAAATTCCCGACTGCTTAGAATAGGTAAAATGTCTGCATGTCGTGTTGTCGGTATTGGTAAAAGCTGAGATGCCCTTCTAGCAAGCAGCAATAGTGGTGCTAGTTGTGTATGTCTTGGTTGTTCATGCATTGCAGGTTGTTAAAATGATGCGCGGGGTGTAACGTGTAACTGCCAGTTTGTATTATACGACGAAGAGTTTCATGGTGTACGGTAAGGTATATAGGTATATTTCCAACTTTAAGTATTTCAGAGCATGACGTAGGTAGGTGGATAAGTTGATGATATACCTCTATTGCGTGTCTGTGTCTTGATGCTGCTGTTAGTCATGGAATAAAATCCCAGCAGGACAGGAAGGATTTCTAGAGAGAGGTCTTCTGAGAATTAATTAGAGCTAATTGATACCATTCATCTTCGTTATGTAAAAATCTCTTTTTACCTTGACTTCGAGTTTTATTAGCCATGTATGTATTCTACGTTGTAGTGTGAACACGAGAGGTACGTAGATACGTACGTTGTTAAAGGATAAAATACGAACAGAAGCACGTAATCGTTGGCATGATTTTATCTGTACATTACCTTACTACATGTTTTAGGCGCAGCAGGCTTAGAAACGAACAAAAATACTTGTGCTAGTACTTTTTATCAGATTCTATTGGATATCGAAAAGAAGATCTAGGTCTGGTGCGCCTTTGGATAATAATAAGATGAATTTTTAAGGTTGGCAAAATGTGGAGGAGTAATTGGAAAAATTGAAGTTTCGTGCTTCACATTCTCCGGCCATGATAAGTTGGCTTTGAATGCTGCAATGCGGATAGCTGAAATTAGTTTAGAGTAAGGTATATTTTTCATTGGATTGAATTTTGCGTATTCATTTAAATTTTTGTATTACATTGTGTACCAACATATATCACACCGTTTGTATTTCAAAGGTGAATGGCCATTTTTGATATTTTTTATAGTGGACTATAGAGCACATCACTGTGATAAAAGTTCTACACGCAAGGCGTCAGCATTTAATATTTGCGTCATGCTTAACATGAATCCCAATATTTTTCTTCAATTTGTGAATAAAAAAACTATTGAAAATAATATTTCACCTGGAAATTTGATACTTGTAACTAGATTCAAAATTGTTAAAAGTGAACAATACAAAACCTCACTGCCAAACAATACTGACAAATGCAGACAATCAGTACAATGAAAAATGAGAATTATCTGCTTTTAAATAAGAGATCACGTTTCTTAGGATTGCATCGAAGTACATTTTTCTGTAATATCTACACCGAGCATAAATGCGATGCATAAAAGTGTATAGTGTAGTGTTTGCTATATTTTTATTGATGATCTTGATACGGCCATTATGACGTTGTAAAATGGACCATCTGCTTAATTTTTTCTAAATATTATATTACATGATAGCTTTTACAAATGTACCTGCATTCTTAAAAGGTAAAAAAGAACTGACAACAAAGCAGATTTGTATTATGTTAACATGAGGCATTTTAAGAATTCGTAAACCCGTGGACTGCACTTCGCTCATTCGGATAATAATTCGAATATACATACAACATTATATATCTACATCAACTTACTAATTTTACTTCTATTCGCCCCAAATGTTTATAACAAGGTGAAAATTTTAATTACGGAGAGTTCTTATGCAAAGATTTAGACGAAAAATTACCTTGTGGTAAACTATTTTATTTTGGTAATACGAATATGGCGCATGTGTATCAAATGAATACAAAAGATTATGTAGGTATTTGATATGAGTATAGGTTCAAAGTTTATTTTCCGGTTGGTTGACGAACAACAACAGTTACATAAAACACAAAGTACACACACACAAAACAATAATAAGCTTGGTGGAGCATAATAGGTAAACGTTTAGCTCAACGTTCCGCCAACATCATCCACCTCACTTTTCTGCAATATCCTGACAATGAGTTCATTAAATATATATGAGAAGCAAAGCTGCTAGGTAGCTAAATACCAATGTATTTACTTACTCATTTCCCCTACCTATACTCATTCTACCCATGATTAATTGCATTTGCTATTAAATCTTTTTTACTATTGTTATCAAGTTATTATTAGTTTCAATATTCTTTAAAAATCCTGGAGTAATGGACATGTGGAGTATATACGGTCCCTTGTGTCATATGTGTTTTATCAATTCATTTTCATCCATCCTGTTTTACGGCTGAATTGACGTGATAGCATTATTATTTTATGCTAATAATATAAAATAATGTACACACTGTATATATGAAGTGGAACTCGCATTTAACCGTGTATGAATTATTTACGCGCGTGCATCCCATTTCCTCACAACTCATCAGATCATCTCAACAGCACAGCAGTTCACCGGGTTTTCACTGACTCTCTCTTTAGCTGTGAGTTGAGTTGCAACTTGTCCGTTGTTGCCGAGATTGAATTTCCTTATATACGCTGATATATAGTATGCTTTATATAAGCAAGTAAAATAAAGCTGTTATACAAATCGTAAAACAGTCGGGCAGCTTAAGTTGAACAGGATGATGGATTGAACAAAAGGTGAAATCATAATAATCTGCGGGTTTTATACCTTTTTGAAATGGTAAGGTACACATTTATTTTTGTACACTCAAATTATACAACAGCTAAACAACCAAGCCCAGTATCAAATATATGAAGGTAATGCATGAGGAAAGGATGCTATGTGCAAGAGAAGTTGATCATCATGATTACCGGAGGAGATTCAATTGAACTGGAGATGATGCCAAATGATAATGATAATACGGCACAAAGCTACATTCAATTGAACCCAGGTCTTTCTGTCTCGTTGCTGGAACAAAATCCATACCTTATAATAAACCTTTCATTAGAAAATCCCTGTTGTTTGTGAGGCTGCCTATAGGACTAGGAAGATGACACACACGCGTTATACCAAAGTATACAGGAGCACGACGTGCCATCATTTGTACGAGCATATCGTTGATGATAAGTACCTTCACTCCTTATTACTCCGTTCCATTGTATAGCTTTGTACGTATGAACGTAAAGTATACAAAAAGG
Source organism: Coecobrya sp. COE2 (assembly GCA_027743765.1). NCBI lineage: Eukaryota > Metazoa > Arthropoda > Collembola > Entomobryomorpha > Entomobryidae > Coecobrya > Coecobrya sp. COE2. The sequence goes on along the minus strand of JAHZMV010004387.1, from coordinate 7,792 downwards.
ATTTTATGATTTCAGTTCCAGGTTTCAAGTTCGCTTCCACTAAAACTCATATGTGTGCATGTAGTTTTGTATGCACCTAATAATAATGACAATGACGCTCATTGCCAATGAGGGGGATGAGGTTGGTTGCTGCTGCTGTTGGATGAAATAAGGGATTAAAACAAGTGGCTTTTCCCATTTTCCCCGGTCTCTGGGTTCTCATCGGCAGAGCCGAACTTTGCGCGTATATACCATTGATCTCTATATTTGTGCACTTTTCTGATGATGATTTCACTTCTCTGTTGTTGTCATTATTATTATCCGCTATATCGGGGTTCTTACCGTGCCGCACCATCGCACCGCATCCCATCAGCCTAAACATCATCAGCATCTCTCTCCTGTTGTTCTGCCGTGTGGCTCTAAAGTGCATTTTATATATTTTTGGTGAATTGAAAGAGAAACTAGTGAACTGTAAGCATTGTTATTATTACGGGATTCTTTTTGTGGGAGCAGGATTACGGGAGAACAGAGTGGTTGAGCAGGGCGGGTACATGTTGAAAAGATTTAAAAATTTACACATTAGCTATGTACATCAATCTGTCTATAAACCAATAAAAATGCCTGAAGCAATTTTATGATTTCATCTTATACGTCAGTTTCAGAAGTGAATTTTCATAACCATGTACAGTTAAAGGTAGACAAATATATTACCAAGTTCCATATATTTTATTCTAAAACATATTCCTAATTTCGGATAATTTTATCTTACATCAGGCTCATTCAAAAATATTACATAATGCAAGGCAACTTGGTAGTTTATGAAACTCATAAGTTCCATATATTTTATTCTAAAACATATTCCTAATTTCGGATAATTTTATCTTACATCAGGCTCATTCAAAAATATTACATAATGCAAGGCAACTTGGTAGTTTGTGAAACTCACACAAACGGTAATGATAATGATTATTGTTGTTATTTAACTGCTGAGTACTTGTGTAGCGTCCAAACACACGCTTACGTTTTGGTGATCACTCAAATATATCGCTGTAATACATCAAACGCATTTTCCTTATAAAATACGTGAAAGTAATGAGATTTTCAATTTGAAGAGGTTCCCAGAGGACGAATGATGAAATGAATGAACAAGGCACAACGCATACAGCTCTCCATCAAGCAACGACGTGGACAAGCTACTCTCAATGCACTGTTCGTTGATAGAATGATGAATCGTTATTGATTTGTGAACTAGAAAACCCAAGCTTACGTGTCACTACGCAATCAGATTGTCAATTGTTCCAGAAGTTGCACAGTGGACTCATTTCAGCACTGAAAATGAAATTATTAGTGCTTATCTTGACATTTTTTCAGGCTACATCACAGGAGAATATTTTATAGAAATTTAATGTATTTGGGTCTTACATGTAGCATATTATCATTATTGGACATCTACATTACAACCTCTCAGGTCAATTTTCCCACTTTCATCAAGAAAATGAATTTTCCTATCTTCGTAATTAATCTATGGCATTCAACCATTTAATTGTGACCAAGTGATCAGTCGTCTCTTCGTTTCTCTGTCTCCTTGTTTTTGTCCCTTGATCTGAGTCTGACTCACACATTGATATTATGTCGAGGAGAGACCAGCAGTTTACTTGATTGTTCTTTCGATAATAATGTACCATGGAATGGAATGGAAAATTGGATGGTTTGATGGCTTACACACAATGTATGTATATCATATGTGTCCACCCTTATGCATGTACATGTCGTCTGCATTTTCCAGATTCTATAGATCTCTATTCTGAAAGTGCACCTTTTTCATCTCTCTCTCTTCGAAATAAGAAGTAATTGTAGACAGATGGATAGGTTCTTGATTGGAATGGGACAGGGATGGAATGTAATTTTATTAGCTTTGGTCGCCTCAACTCATTCATCCACCCGAAAACAGTTTTATTCTCCATTTTCTCCTAAAACGGAAAGTAATTGAGAAATGTGCATATACAGACCAATACAACAAAAATCTCGTTTATTTCGACCGAACGAGGTATTCTTTCCCGTAGAACCCACATTCTTTTATAATTATTGGAACGAATGTAATTGGTTCACGCGAAATTTACTATTTAGAAGAATGCCAAATTACCATTTAAAATACGACAAAAAACTATTGCTGTGTAAATATTTCTGTTTTAGTTTGTTCTCAAGAGTACAATATAAGCCTAGACAAATGTAGTGAAAATACAAACATCCAGCATATCTACATTTAAACCGTTTGGGCTACACAAAGTTGAATGAAACCTTTTGAACAATTATTACTTGGTCTAAAAAGTACGCCCTTCCGCATAAAATATTTTGTTCCAAATGAAAGCAGTTATTATTTCATTTAATGCTTTCTCCGGTTTACAAAACTAGCATAGAGACATATTATATATGAAGTCTCATATGTCTATATACTGATATGCGGTTGCGGTAATATTATAGTAGCAATAATAATAACCTGATGTAATTTAAGATTATCCCAACAATATTTTTCATTGCAAGAAATTTATCTTTATTGTTCATTTTTACCTTAAGTATTAGTACTCAAGCTGCACTCTTGGTTGGGTATACCTGAAAAAGATTTTTGTTTATAGTGTTAAAACAACTGCTCTAACAGTCAGAAAACAACCACAGGGAAAAATGTCAGCAGCCAGCAACAGTCAGAAAGACGATGACAGAAAATGACAGGTTCTTTCATTTTTCCCCGTGGACATTTTGGCAGCTAAATACCCACCTATTCTACCTTGTTTACCCACTTGCCATCCTCAAGAGAAAATGGAGAAGTAGCACAAAAAAAACTTAGAAAAGAATCTGCTACTAGTGCTTCTGTTACTCTTGTGGTACGATTCAAAGAAGATGATGGGATTCTTATTCCATTCCCTTTACTTTTACTACCGCACTACGTCATCGTCATCCACCACTTCTACCTACTCCTCCTCCTACTACTTCTTTTCGTCATTTTCATCTTTTTACATTTACCATTATACTTCTCTCCTCTTATTTCCACTTGAAACATATCTATAAAAAGGAATGAGTGTTAGAGAGCGAGTAGAAAGAGAGCAAACGGGAGAAGAAAGAAAGCAGCAATAATACGCTTTTAGGGTCTTTTTCGGAAGAGCAAAACTATAATGGCAGCCGTAAATGCCTTTAGGTACAGCAAGATGGTAACAATGTAATTATCCGTGCTGTAAATAGTGTTGTTGTTACTGGTGTATGCTGCTGTTTCACCGTTTTCATTTCTTATTGCTCAGTGTTTGCGTTATATCTATGTCTGCCAGTTAAAGAATAAAATAAGGAGCTCTGTCGTTTTTACATGATGTCTGAATGTCTGTTGGCGCCTGTAACAGCGTGTGGATACAGAGGTATAATATGTGTATGACTATATGGTACACAAGATGTATAAAACTCCACTCACCTTCCATACATCCACCGATAATAATAAATGTACTGGTATAATGGCATACCAGACCGAGACTAACAAACAACAATAATACGTTTTTGCAACATCTTTTCTGCGTTATTCTTGTTGTTCGTCATATAAATGGATTCAGAATACCTTATTGGAGACCTCGTTACTACTGTTCCAATATACATAGGAAATTATATGCTCCATTTCTCATTTTGTTCTGTCATCATCCTCCTATCAATGTATCTGTTTAATGGCCACAGGTTAAGTAGGTTCGCAACAACCGTTTTCTTGGAGTTGTTACTCGCAATGTGGTGGTTGTGGTGGCTGAGAAAAAGGTACATGTATCGACCTTGTATCACAACAAGATCAGATCATTTCTCAGATCGACAACTACCATAGTCGTTTGTTGCTGCCATTATTAAGTACGAAATGACAGATACAATAAGAAGATGAGGAGCTACAAAATACCAACTGTAAAAATACCTTTTTATTAGTACTCACACAACGTCCTCGTTGTCGTCATTGCTTTCTACAAGTTACATACCTAGACATGTACAATATTAGGGCTGAAGTGGTGGTTGTGGCGGTCGCCTATTTTTACGAAAACATTTACGATTTTCTTTCCTCGTTTCTTGTTTGCTTGTTGGTTGGATTCCTGCTTCTTGGTTTCATTCTTGAAGTAGAACTTTTTATGATTCTAGTAGCCTTGTTGATTACCGTGTGATATGAAGTTTTATTTCCTTTCATTTCCCCTGTTTTTCCTTCTTTCTCCAGCCGATCAGACGAAGAATTCTTGCTTGCAAAATGACAAGAATGGAGAGAGTGTGGGGGAAAGGTACAAGGGTAGAAAAATGTACGAGCATTTATTGCAAAAAATGGTATATTTAAGGAGAAAAGAAGGAAGTAAAAATAGAGTAACATTGGAAGAGGCAATGCCGGCAATGGTATATTTAAGTACATACCTAGTCCACTTTAACAATAGTCAGTACAACGCAATACGGAAACACACGTGGTAAAATAGGGAAAAATTGATGGGACTTGTTTGAGAGATATCAATGTTTTTATGGGACTCTCGGTATATTTATATCGATTTAGGAGGATGGTTAAGTCCTAACTTTTTCAGTTTGGTTTATAGAAGGCAATAACATCACAGCGACCAACCAACATTACTATAGAATAAAAAATGAAAATGTCGCTTTTACATTTAGCATTGACACACTATAGGCACCTATATATAAGTATAAGGTTCTCGATAATAGTTCGACAAGAAACTTTCTCACACTTGGTTTAATATTATTTTGCTTTGATGTAAACTATATGAGCACCTGTGTGACGTTTTTAAAACAGGGGGAGTTTCATGTCATAAAATCAAGTCAAGCTAGATGAAAGTTGAAAAAACGACACGATGGCTGTGGTGACGGTGATAAAAAATGTGACATGTGATGGTATGAATAACATGGAATTTAAAGAGAATGGTGACGTGGACTGGTCATTTTTGTTACTTTTTGACCTTTTCCGTTGTGGTTACTTGGATGATGTGGTACTGTAGCACAGGGTTTTACGCGCGATATTAAAAATAATAAAGTATACGGCGAACAGTGACTGTTGGCTGAACTACTTCGGTCTCACATATTTATTGTCAGAAAGCGGTATGGACTGTGTACTCGCAGTCTAGGTAATATAGGTATGTCACACTAATATTTTTTTGGCAATGTGGGGTTGCAATAGTCTATACAAACTCATGCCCATATTAATATAACGTATGTATATGCTGGTAACCAGTTGGTCGTACGCTGTAAATCTGAAATGAAATAATAATCTGCCACCAACACAGCCTTATTACTTCAGGCTACCGAAAATATGGAATGACATCAGCGGTAGCGTTGGTGTGTGGCTTTATATCAAACGATAAACTTAGAAATTGCCAAAAAATCAAAAGGTATAACTTATTACGTAACGAGAAATCGAGATGAAAACGTGTAATAATACCGAGATGACTTTTTGCATCATTCCAACTGATAAGATATGAGTACATTTGGTGATTGGAGGGTACGAGTACGGAGGCAAGAAAGGTTGCGATACTGACGGCCATGTCTATTATTTAAGTACACGTACATGTGCGACTTTTTTCTCCTGACGCCTTGCTGCCTGAATTAGATAAAAATTTCCTTCACTTTGTGTTTTTGGGAATATGAAAAGTCATTTTTACGAGCAGACCGTGTTATGCTCACTCCTTCCTCAAAGTATGTAGACAATTTTTTGGCAAAGGAAATGAAGCCAGCGGTCAAGCCATCAAACATCGTCGATCTTCTTGAACATTTCCCTTTTTGATTACTGGTGTGTAGCTGACTGACTGACAGACAGTTCTGTATCCAACGAGTGGAACAGACTTGATGGGATGCGATGACGATCATGCTGATGATATGACAAAAAAGAAAGAAGAGACATTCTGATAGATAGATAAGATGGCTGAATGGATATGAGCGATATTCTTTTCTCTGTTTGTCTTGTTCATCCATTTTGATGTCCATCAGGATCCTGACTCCAAGTATGTACAAAAATCGAAATGACAATATGATTCTTGAAGAATCTTGATCTGTTTCCCCCTGCAATTTCTGTAAAAGAAAAAAATCTCTGTGGTCGTTTTCTTTTTCAACGAACTAGAAAGCTGAAAATTTCAAATCGGGAAGAAAATGAATAAATGAATGAGGATACCTCTATATTGACCACATTAGAATATATTTGAATTCTGAGAAAGGAACTCTTCCGTGTAACCTTTTACTTCGCCTTGATCATCCTTTCCCTTTTTGTGGCGAATTGAAAATGACATTTTCCTCGAAATTCCATCACTAGTGCTGACCAGCCACCGCTACAACCATCATCATCAGTGGAAACGGTGCAGTGTTGTGAGAGATGAGCACTGCAAATGAAGCACGAGGGAAAAAGAAATAAGCGGTAATAATAATATAAGCTCTTTCTCTTTTTCTCGTGTTACTCACTATTCCAATAATAAAAATAGGAAAGTGAGGGCATCGTAAGTAATATGGTGAATAAAGGTATTTTGTGGAATGTATTGTGCTCGTAGTAAAAAAGGACTTGGATGCAGAGCAGGGGTACTAAACTTATTGGTTTTAGGCATGGCAGCGGTTGATATGATCATGTTGGCTGTGGCTTTAGCTTTGCCCGTAATTCCTAAAAGTAAAATGTGCGTACCAGATGGTGCACTCCTTTATTCCTTTTGGTCACTTTTTTCTGGATGATATGAGGGACTCGGATTTTACATCAAATTTTCATATTCAACATGACCACACAACGTCGCTTCCTTACTTTATTGCTGTTGGTGGTGGACACTAATATTCTTCTCAGTGTGGGAGTGAGGGATTTTCATGTATTTTAAAATAGAAGGATGGGACGTAGATCATATTGAAGAGAGACATGAAAACGTAACGAGGAGTGAAGAAAAGTCATCATCCTGGGAGAAGTAGTGCTTATTCCCTGCTTGTATGGCGTACTTTGGCTAGTATGGCATGAAATTTGTTGAGGTGATTTGCTACTTCCTCATTTTCACAATCTGAAAAGGCAAAAATTGAATAATACAGAATACTTCAGTGACCATCTGTTCATGTGTCATGTGTTGAGTCAAGACAGAAGGTAATATTGTTCATTTTCATCTGATTTGAATACTTACATTGTCATCTTTTCAAAAGGTTTGACGTTACATCATGTGTACATTTAAAGTGTGATTTGACAATGCCAAACCAAAATCTAAAGTCATTCTAGTTGTGATGCCATTTGGATCGACTGACTCATGCTATGGTTTTCCACTCCAGTTTTGCTAAAAGCATCTTCTTCCTATATCCTATTCACTTTTAGTTTTTTTCTCTTGAAAGTTTTCTCAGGTGGTATGGCAGACCACAATGTCTATGATGATTACAGTATAGAAAAGCTTCATAATGCGGTGCATTATCGGTGAGAATACCAGCAAACCAAGCCTCTGAATCATCCAAGGGCCTGAATGCCAATCCTTTCAAAGGTTAAAGGCGGAGAATATTCTATGATTGAACACGCTTGTTTGAATGCTTTGCAGTGTTATAAACCGGTTGATATCACATATTAAAAAAGTCTTTTGTCTTAACGGTTCTCTTGAGGATTTATCTTCATTTTGTCAGGAAAATGAAAAGACTATTGAAGAATGTATTATCTATTCGATTGAATACATACAATAGTCCGGCTTATATATTTCTCTGAATTACAGTATCAACATCAACAAAAATTATCGTCATCTACTCAGAAACCCTTTATGCTCTTTTATCGGCCCTCAAGCCAAGTATAAATATATAAATAAAATGGCTGATTTTATCTGTG